>APFE031167345.1:211937-266924 GCA_000404065.3 Pinus taeda | reverse complement strand
AGGGAAGTTAGACATGCTCCATTGTGTTGTTTTCCTTGTTTCTGGTTTGCAAATTTTAGCTTGGAAGGAACACCACTTCTGCAACCCCATCTACCTACCCAACTATTTTGCCTAGCATTTTTTGTTTCTTCTTGGAGGGTGCATTTGGACTTGCAGACCCTCGATGTGCCTTTTCTTTACCCTTGGCTTTTTTGCTTTGATTTCTTATCTAGCACTACCCTTATTTCTTCAAAGGCCCCAGATTAAGCAGTTGGGAACCTTAGTTTCTCTACCTAACTACTGATCTGCCAAGATTAAACAGTTTGGACAGATTTCTTCCTCTATTCTACAACATAAATTGAAAACATGGCATGATCCAGATTAGACTGTTGGGTCATCCATCAAACTTTAATAGGCATGAAGGCATGTACACACCTTGTCTTTCCTTGCAAATATGGGATCTTTGTAGCAGCAAAGCAGAGCATATTTGGCACTTGAATTTACCAATCATGAAATATGAAACCTATTAGTATAGGTATCCAACAGACCCCATTTAGGCTAGTGGGATCACCTCTTTCCGCAGAGGGGATTTACCTGCACAACAATTTGGCGACTCCACTGTGGAGTTGACTTTTGTCTTGTTTGTTTATCTTGTCTTGTTGTTTTATTTGTAAGCTTTAGATGGAGCTTGAAGTCTGGCCAGATAGCCTTCGAAACGCTATTTCTTTGCATTAGCGAAGTAGATCAACACTACTTCAGTCCATCTCCGGTTTGGTTTGCAAACTGAACTACTTGGGACTAGCCTTGTTCCTTGATTATTTCCTTGGTTTCTCCCGCTTGTTTTGTCTTTTGGGTTGGAGACGTGTGTTATTTTTGCCTCTTGAGAGTACTTAGGTATTGCTGGTTTAGCCTTGGCTCTTTTGTTTTTTATTTTTCCATAGCAAACTCGACTGGCGCTAGTTTATAGCGTGACAGTGGTGCCAGTTGGCACATGTTGCACACTTACAACCCGTGCCAATCCCTAAAAGGCGATAGTTGCAGCCTGACAGTCGCGCCAGGCCTCTAAAATTTTGAAGTTTGCTTGGTTCTCAACTTTTTGAGCTTTGGTTTTGTCCTAAGTACCTTTATTAGACTATTGGAGTGTCTTGGAGTGTGATTTGACTTCTTTCGATCGCTACCCTTTGGGTGTTTGCTTTTTTCTACCGATTTCGCATTTCTAGCCCTAGGGCTTCTAGTGGCCTTGTGAATTGAGCCTTCCTAAGGTGTTTTGATCTTTTTATTGTCCAGTCGACTCTCTTGCTTGCTCCCTTACACTTGTTTGGTAGTCGTGAATCATTTCGTTACGTTATTTAGGTGATTTGCTTCATCTTCAATTGAATTCCGCTTTGTCTCACTTTGAGCCCAGATCACACGGCTCATTGTTGTCTTTGGGACCTTTGTGATTCTTTGGATGTTTGATTTGTGCCTTGAGGAACTGAACGTGTGTGTATTGGTTAGAATTTTTTAGTGTTATTTCTCAAAAGCTCTTTTGTGCATTTTGCCATTATTGAAAAAGAAAATCTCTTTTGCTTTGAAACAGTTAATGAAAGTTAGTACTTTTCATTTTGATTAGTGAGTTAGTGATCTTAAAGAAAGGTTTATTGATTTGCATTAGCTGCATTAGAGAAACTCTCTGTTGTTTGTGGTCATTTCGTTTGCATGAAAGCTCTCTAACTCTTTTGTAATTAGCATTCATCGAATGGAATGACATGTTTTGGCATATAGATTGCATTTAGGGATTTTGAGAAATTACATATGGTAGGACCTGAAAACCGAAACTTAACTCAAGATCAACTTTAAAATAAATTGAATGAACTTAAAAATGCATTGGAACATAATGCTCACATTCTAGAGGTCTAGGCTAGAGACGTGCTCCGGCGTCGTTAAACCTAGTCACTTTTTTTCTCACATTAAGATTGGGTGATTCCTCCTTGTGTGATTCAACTATCGTCTAGTACGGACTTGTGCTCCCACGTACCGTCACGTATATATGGGGAGACTCCACTAGGTTATCATCCTTGATCCATAGGAAGCCGTGTCTGCCGCCTTACAGCCCGTAACGCACCGAACACAGCATTCGGGAAGATTGACTGCCGTACGGAAAGTCCTTGGTTTTCATATGATTGCTAAGGTGTATATCCAGTTTTACGAATTGTCTGGTAAACCCCTTGCCTATTTTCTCCAGAGCAGTCACTTTTTGATCCTTTTCGGACTCCTTAAAAGAAAAGGCTCACTTGAGCATTTGTCACTTTGGGCTCACTAAATATTCGAAGGTGACTAGAGTCATCTTTTGTCCTTTTCCCGACTCTTAGAACATGAAAAGGTCAAGTTATGTCCTAATGTCTTAAAAATTTATTCGACCATGATTACATTTACCTTGTTAGATCTTGTGTGCGTTAGTTTTGAGTAGCGTCTTTTATCGTTGGCTTGTCTAGGATTTTTGTTTGATTCGATCTTCCTGGCAGATCCATCGATCCCGTCTCCCATCCCGAGTGACCAAGGGTATCCTTCTTCTGCTGCTCCTAAGACACTGGTTTGTGGTGACACTTTCCCTGTTATTCCAAGTGTCCAACCGTTGAACTCTCGTGCTCCAGAGGATGAACTTTACAATTTGTTTTGGAACCCTGTTTGGGAGCCTTCCGAAGAGGATTTTCCCTCTACTTCTACTGGTGTTTCGACCCCGATGGCTTCTTCTGATATGGAAGACACATCTCCTGTATCGAGTGGAACACTTGTTATGTTGAGTATTGAGACTCCTATCCCAGCCACATCCCTGGTCATATCTACACCCTACACCGTTACACCTCTCGGTATCACAGTGCCTGCGCGCTATAGATCTCTGAGGGATGCCATGGGCTCTAGGAGTTCCTCTTCTATGTGAGATAATAACATCGTTCCCACTACGGGACCTTTTGTTTCCCAGGTTCACCATATCGTTGTCACGTCAGTTCCAACCAATCTTCCCATTTGTGTCACATTGTCGACTCCAGTTGATAGTGCCGTTACGACATCTTTCGTCGCAACTACTGTTTTCGGCCCATCCCGTGGTCCAGTATGTGGTGGTCAATCGGCACATGCTGCTAGAGTCGTTCATCCTACAAGCAGTGCCCCGCCTTCTTCTGATGCCATTTCAGCAGGGGGGCATATTCTCAGTACTTGCATGCTATCCAAAATCCAAGCGCGCAAGGCCCCTATTATGACCCTATAGGTCATCATTTGTATACCTCCTTGCCAGCTCAACTCGCGGTTGAGTCTTCAATTCCGTTGAATGTTGCTTGGGGTACCACTGGTTACGGTGGTGGCCAATTCCGTCCGGATCAAAGGCAGCCATATCAAGGACCATCATACCAAGGTCAACCATCCTACACGCAACCTAATTATGGGCAGCAGTATTATGGCCAAACCTATCCAGGGCAACCTGGAGGCTCGCAAGGATAACCCTCCCAGGGACAACCTTCGGCCTCTGGTGGTCCGTCCTTTACCTATCTTGGGCAAACTTCTGGAAACCCGGGACAACCTTACGCTCAACAAGGACAACTTGGACTCCAGCAGGGATACCCTACGGGAATCCGGGACAACCTTACGCGCAACAAGGACAACCTAGAACCCAGCAAGGGTACCCTTCTGGGCAGGGTGGCCAGCCTTACATGCAGCAAGGCTAGCCCACTGCTCAGCCTAGTCAGCCATTTGGCTCACAAGGACAACCCTCCCAGGGACAACCTTCCGGCTAGGTGGCCAAACCTTAGTATTCGCAAGGATATCTCTCTGGGCCTGCTCAACCGAGCATGCAGATGGTTCCTGCTTCTCAAGCTCAACTCGGTTACCAGCCCCAAAATCAACCTGATCTCCAGTCGCAAGATGGGTATCAATCCCAACCTTCTTATCAAACGCAGCCTGGTTCCCGGGCTCAATATGGAGCCCAGCAACCGTATGGATACCAGCAACCCCAGGGGAAAAATCAATTTGCCCCGTATCAAAATTATCAACAGCCGCAGGCCACCCCTTATCAAAATTACCAGCAACCCAATGTTGCTCCTGCAGGTCATTATGGTAACCAATGGGGCACTGGGGGGCAGAGCCAGAATCAACCATCCAGTTATGGATATAACCCTTATGGACAGAGTTCCTATGGACAAGGTCCTTTTGGACCTGGTCCATCCGGACAAGGTCAATGGGGGCAACCAGCAACTGGATGGAACTCTAGCCCTACCCCATATCCACAGATGTCCTTCAACCCACAACTACCATTTCTAGCAACGTTGGAACTGCCCGATGTGTCGAAGTTAACTAATGATCCTATTTTGCATAATCCACAATGGCCACCAGTTCCAACTAAGATACCCGGTGATTGTCCCAAATTCGATGGCAAAGCTGGAGAGGATCCTCAAGCCCATGTAATGACTTATCACCTTTGGTGTTCATCCAATTCATGGCTTGATGATTCGATTCGGCTTCGCCTATTTCAAAGGACTCTCACCGGCTCTGCTACTAAATGGTACATTGAATTGACCCGTGGGTCTTTTCAAGATTTCAATTCATTGGCAATGGCATTCCTCACTCATTTTCAGTTACCCATTCGGTACGAGACGGGCACCCATCTCTCCTTACGTCTCTCAAGCAGGACATGGCTACGCACATCTTTGATCATATACATGAATGGAGAAGGCGTCGTCGATTGATCAAGTTTTGGATTCCTGATCAACTCCTCATCGATTGGTTCACAACTTCCTTTGTCCCTAAGATTGCACGGGACATTGCTATGGGAGCTTGTGTGACTGAAGAGCAAGCTATCGCGCGTGCCCAATACCTTGACTTAGTTTATTCTCAGTCAGGTACTTTATATGAGTATTTTCCTGATGCCCCAAGACTCGGTACATCCAAGGCTCCACCAAAGCCATCTGTTGATGGAGTTATTGGCTCTGTAAATCCGTCTTCCAAAAAATCATCCTTGAACCCTGGGAAGCCAAAATCGATTTCTTCTAGCGAAAACACTTCTCAGGGTGGTTCAGATTCTGGGAGTACTTCAAAGGTTAAAGTCGTCCAGTCCACCACAACAAATAAGGCCTCGAAAGGAAAGAAAAAGGGGAAAGCGAAGAATAAGTCTGAGCAACCTAAATAGGATTCCTCCAAACCTCCATCCGAGGAAGGAGCCAAGCGCAAACCCAAGTATCCTTGTCTCATCTGTGATGAGGATCAATACACCAAAGACTACCCAAGGTGGTCCAAGGTTAGTCGTTTGTTGAAAGGTGCCCCTGGGATTCCTGCGGTTCTGAAAAAACCTTTCCCCTCTCAACAGACCCAAATGGTGGCTGATCCATCTTTGTCTTCTTCTCCCTTTGGTTCCCAAGTCTTCATGGCTGGATCCATTCCCGTTCATGTAACAACTCGAACAAAGGAGTATCCGTCGTCCACCGGGAAGGAGCCCGAGGTTCCCTCAAGCGCTCCTTCATCTAGCTCTGGTCCGCTCCATATCGAGAGACCAAGTACTGAGACGACCATCCGACCCCCTCCCAAAGGAGTACTCAGGAGATCATCTTGCAACCCAAATGCCCGTGATGCCCAGCACTATAGCATAGTTGAGGCCTTAGCACAGGCTCCGTCGGCTATGTCCGCCTTAGAGGTTCTCCAGAGCTACCCCCCTCAGAGGAATTCCTTGCTATCGGCCATCGGTGGCATCGAATCGGTAGATTCAGATTTGATCACCTTTGATCTCGAGTGCCATGTCCCAAGGCTGCCTCATCAGATCACCTTTCTCATACAAGTCATGATCAATTCGAAAACGATCCATCATACAGTTATTGATGAAGGCGCATCAACTTGCATCATGTTTATTTCTTGTTGGAAAGCGATTGGGTCTCTAACTTTGAGCTAGTCTCCCATGACATTGGAAGCCTTTGATGGGAGAGAATCTCATCCTTATGGTATTCTTCAACGATTGCCGATTACTTTAGAAGGGAAAACCGTTGAAGTAGAAGTTGAGGTCATTGATGCAAATCGTACTTACAACCTCCTTCTGGGCCGGAGTTGGACGTATGCCATGCATGCCGTGGCTTCATCACTCTTCCGTGTCATTCGTTTCCCTCATCAGGGGAAAATTGTCATGATAGACCAGCTCTCCTTCTTCGCTTCTTCTTCTGAAGGTAATGTACCTTTCGTAGAGCATACCTCCATCCCTTTTGAGAGTGTGGGAGTTGGGCTCTTCAAAGATCCCGCCCTCATGGGTGTCTTTTCACTCCCGCCTCTGAACCTTACTTCGCTCGGTTTGGTTTCTACTCATTCTGATCCCTCATTGCACACTGTTGTGAGCCTTGGTCCCTCTGCACAAGGGGGCATTGATCCTCTAGCTTGTAAACCTTGTTCAGCTGGGGGGCATGGGCAGATCATCGGTGATGTTGATCATTTTATAAAACAGGCCGAGATGACACCTACATTATCTAGGCCGGTTACGCAACAATGTGATAAGGAAAGTCCCGAAATGGACTTGACTTGAACCAAGTATCATGTGTTCACTTTATTTTTTGTACATACCTTTGTTTTCAGCAAGTGTGTTGTGTGTGCATGTTTTTATATTTTTATCTTGGAATGTTGGCATGATTGCCGCTTATTGTGTCTTTTGCTTCTTGAACAGATGTCTGGATCGCCTTATGTTGGTTTCGCTGATGGTGCTTCCCGCAGTACACACAGCTTGTCATCTGCGGCATGGGTGATCTACAATCCTCATGGTGAGTTAGTAGACATTCAAGGGGTTTTTCGAAGTTGTACAATGAACAATGTTGCTGAATATAGTGCTGTGATTGAATTATTAGCTGAGGCGATTAACCTCGGCATTCGCACATTGGTTGTGAACTTGGACTCTCAACTTGCAGTCCACCAACTCAACGGGCGTTATTCCATCAGAGATCATCGGATTTTAAGGTTGTATTTACGTGTTAAGTTATTAGAAAGGGATTTTGATTTCATTACTTATCAACATATTCCAAGACGACTTAATACGTTAAACGATGCATTAGCTAATTATGTGTTGGACAGACATTTGCATAACATGTGATTCCACATAACACAAG
Organism: Pinus taeda; assembly: GCA_000404065.3. NCBI lineage: Eukaryota > Viridiplantae > Streptophyta > Pinopsida > Pinales > Pinaceae > Pinus > Pinus taeda. The sequence continues at coordinate 259,842 of APFE031167345.1, read as the reverse complement.
AAGCATAAAGTACAATAAACCATAAAACATATCTATATATATATATGTGTGTGTGTGTGTGTGTGTGTCCAAAATGTTTGCACCCCGTGCATCATCAAAAAATAATACATGTTTGTCTAAATACATCCGGAGACAACATGTCTCTCAAAAAATGTGCATGAAAAATAAAAGCCTAGATGTCTAGTCTCGGTGGTGCTCATGATAGCACGTCACCGCCTGCACTAGATGCCTTAGGAGTCGGTGGATGCGAGTTGGCACCCCCACTATGTGCCTCTGGTACGCTAGCGGGACATCTGCTAGCCGAGCATAATCTGGGATCCCTCGAGTGATAGCCTCGAGGTTCTGGACGAGCTCCCCTCTATCACCGGCCTCCTCCTGAGGATCTGCTGCTGCTGCTGCTGCTATTGGATGTCTCCTCGCAACGAAAGACAAGCCAGCTGGATGCTCTGGGCCGACATCTGCATGTGCATATAAAAGTCATTAGGACAAGCATGTACTAACCAAAAAATCATAAAAATATAAAATCAAAAAATGAGGACGTACCAATCTCCTCGTCCCAGTCCTCTCCCTCTGGTAAGGGAAGGTCAAGGTCTCCAAGGAAGTCTGTCCCCGCATACGGCCAGTCTTCCACCATGATCAGTTGGCGGCGAAGCCACCCGAAGAACTCTGGTTTGAAGGACATCTACTGGCCGCCACCACCCCTCGACATCAGTGTAGCCCATCGAGCCATCGTTGGCTCTCGAGGTGCTGGGTCTGCCACAAAGGCCCCTTGGCCCTGGAAGCTTGGAACACATTCTAAGAAGAACGTCACCAAGATGGAACCATACCCGAACTGTTGCAGCTTGCCCCGCTTGGCCTTTGAGAGCTGCCTCTTCATATTGGTCGTCACAGCTGACGCCCAATTGAAGATCGTCGGGCTAAGGCACTCTATCGCTAATAGTAGGTGGTTCTTCATAGCTTTGTGGGGCGCTTGTGCCCCCGCAGCTCATGTAAGAGTGAAAAGTAAGGCTCTCAGTGTCAGATCCTGAACGGTGGAGATGTCCACCTTCGAAATGCCCTGCCCATATCTTGCCTCCGGACAAATACGAGCCTTTACCTCATCCATCTTCTCCCCAGATGGCCTGCTCCCAGTCAACCGAGGCACCGGCCCTCGTCGCGACAATCCTGTCAAGAAGTAGATATCCGATACATCCAACTCCAGTACCTGATCTCGTATCCGGAACACCTGTTCCTCTACGTCCCATAAGTCAATCAAGTACTGTAGGAGCTCTAGCTGAGCTCGCAAATAGGATAGCATGAAGAATTTCTTGAGCCCACACGCTCTCAAAGCTTCCATGCAATCCTCGTCAGCCAGGGCTAATATGTCCACTTGGTCATGTTCCCGTTCCTTCCATATCATCACCATTTTTGCGGATTGCCCTGCAAAAACAAGTCAAAATGATGCATTAGAATCTCATGAAGCTTGAAATTGCAAAAAATGGGGTTTAGATTTGTTAAAATTAACCCAAAAAATGTGCGCGGCCATTGGCGCGACTGTTTCTAAAACAGTCGTGCCCATGGGCGCGCGCCCTATGGGAAACTTGCCCCATTGGCGCGGGTCCGTGCCCGAAACCCGCGCCAATGGGCGCAACCCCTAAATTTCAAATTCCCCCCATAGGAAATGAAAATGCAGTTTAAAACAAAATCCAAAAGGATGGAAATGAAGCTAAGGACAAGACCGCTTACCTGGCACTGACGGCGCTCGAAATGGTCCATTGGATTGGTCGCAATCGCCAACTGAAGGTCACACTCCAAAAAGCCCTAATGTCGCTCTCAAAAGGTAAAAAGTGAAAAGTAATTTTTATTTTACTATTTTCACCTTTTTATAGCTTTTTGACCCTAATTAAGCTTTAAAAAGTCATTTTATGAATATTTTCATGGATATTTGTGTCAAAAATGGGTTTTACGCCGATTTTTTGTGTAGCGATAGGTATTTATGGAGCTTTCATGGCGAAACGAGTTGTATTTTATACTTTTTCGGACTCGGTAAATACACGAAAAAGTCACTTTGGAGTCATATTTTGCTCTTTTCTGACTCTCTAAACGTGAAAAGAATGTCGAGTTGGTCCTCTCGACTCGTTAAATGGATATGAGAGGAGGTCGTCTTTAAACCCTTTTCCGACCGTTTAAAAACGAAAAGATTGTCGGACCCTTGTCGTTTCCGGTTCGCCTAACAGTCATGAAACGACGTGGTTTTGATCATTTTTTTACTTTTTTCAGATCAGAGTCACTACTTATGAAAAGTACTCCTCGGTCGTAATGATTGGGCGGTTCTTTCGAGCATAGTTTTATACTTTTTCAGGCTCAAGAGACACAACTTTACGAAAAAGGACACCCCTGGAGTTTCCTTTTTGCTATCTTTTCAAACTCTCTAAATATGAAAAGACGTTGAGTTCTTCCTTTGTCAGACTCGTTAAAACTTTAAGGCATCGGATTCCGTCATGATGACGCCTCTCAAGCATATGCTATCCCCGTCAAGCTTGCCATCCAAAAATAACTGGGGTACTTGCCAGAAATGGTGGGGGAATAAAGGAACCATAATCATCGTTGTGTCGGCAGTATGTCGCTCTTGAACATGGCACTCGTCTGCATTCGTGTCTGGGTGGGGACATCTCATCTTGTTTCACAGTTACCTCCGTGGGTTTGGGTTATCCTATTTGACCTTTCATCTGCTCAACGCCTTGTCACCATGACCCTTGATCATTTGATATCAAATACTGCCAAGTCCACTGTCGTGCCGCCGATATGTTCAAGAGAAGTTGACCTCTGCAGAATACTCAACCTCCCTCTGATGCTTCCACACAAAACATTTTATCCTTCTCCCTGTCTCGTGTCGATGATGTGGAAACATTATGGTCCACCTTCGATCAAAGTCATTCCTGTCGACTTCAGCTCATTATCCAGGAAGTGACTTAAGAGACATCCCTTCAGATACCTTGGAGCCTGCAATGCCTCAATGGCAGGATTCTCCGTTTTTCGACACGGAGTTTTCATCATTGGCCTCCGATTCGGTGATTCTAGGGTGTTGACACCGGCTCACTGATTCGCACGCCGTGGATTGTACCTATAGTACCTTGAGGACCATTGTCATTATTGGTGGTACCTCTCGTGTCTGTTACCAATTTTCATCATTGGCTGGTAATTAGACGATGTTCTCGCATGTTCGACTTCGACTCCTATATTCGCATGCTTGAACTTGTACTTTGTTCGGGTCGAGTTGGAGCGCAAGACCCTGGATTTCGTATGTTGGCTCCATGCTGCATTTTGTGATTAGTATAATCACTACATGACTCATTCACTGGATGGTTGTGACCATGCCTGAGTCCATTCATTGATCCTCATCGGATGGCTGCATCCATACATGGGATCCAGATTTTTATGTACTCTGCTATGGATGGCTGCGCCCATACCATGTACATCATGTATTTGAAATATTAGTTGTATTTCGTGTAGGTTCTCCGGCGACCGTGTTTTCAGTTGACCATGTTCTTGTACAGCACTTCACCCCTCTCTCCCTCGGGCTTCATGCTTTAGGGGGCATCTGTTACACAGTATTTTGTCATCGTCCCTGTTACCCCTTCTCCCGTACATTGGAGGACCTATTCCGGGACCTGTGAGAAGTGACATGACTTGAAAACACCTGCTTTGTATCCCTTAAAGTATGTATTCCATGTGCCCTGAAGATACCTTCTGCAAAATACCCAAAAATGTAGCCCTTTCTCCATTGGCGCTTTTCCACAGTGTATTGCTTGCGCCAATGGGGTAAATCCTCCAAAGAGGGCGAGCTAGCTGGCGCTCTGTCTCAGAGTCGCACTAGCGCCAACCTAGTTAGGTAAAGTTTTTAACCATCAAATTTCCGATTCCACCTTATCCATATACTAATTCCAATTTGAATTGGTTCAGTTGGGCTTCGTATCTCCCAAGGAGGGAAGTAGTTCTCCACCTCTCATGGAAGCTTCCTAATGATAAGGAAAATCCCATGAATCAAGTGGATGATCTTATCTACTCCTCCTATCCCTATATAAGCTTGTTCCTTCCCCTTTGACAAGCTAGTTGGTAATTCTTAGTTAGTAATTCTACTTTTCAAGCTCCCAAAGTCTGAGGATTGCTAAGCTCATCGTGCAAGAGGTCTTGTGTATCCCTATGAGGCTAAATCTTTAAGGAGGAGATCCATGTCCAAGTGATCAAGGAGAGATAGGCTTGTTCCCATCCCCTACAATCTTTGCAAGGCATGTGTTTCTGATTCACCCAGCCAAAGGAGGATTTGACGTCAAAACTTGGTTGTATTCTCTTTTGTTTTATCAATAATAATAGACGACTATCATTATGGTTCCACTCATGTGTCTTTATTATGATGTTTGAGTTGTATCCTTTCTGACTGATACATAGTTGCATTTCCTGGATTTTATGCTTGTATTTGTCTTGTTCTTTGCATGTGCAGGTGTCTATTCACGGAGATCGTGAGGACTGTGACCAGCTGAAGCGAAAGAACGGAAGCGACGACCCTTCTACGAATATAAGCGTTGGATTCGAGGTAGGATCTCATCATTGACCTTTATTTTGCAATTAGGAACCTGCGTGTTAGCGTTGTTTGATTGTTGCTAGACCTCAGTTAGGCTAGTGGGATCGCCTTTGTCCGCAGAGGGGATTTACCTACAGTTGAAAGACCTGCGGTTCGTGCGACGGGCAGGGCGACTCCACCATGCAAAGTGCGTGCAAAACATGAAACGAAATGAACCTTGGGTGAGTTTATAAGGTGTTGGGTAAGTTGAGGGGGCGGTCCCATGAGTTGGGCGGGCCGACCATCCTCCGGGCAAGAAAACACATTATGAATGAGTCGGCCGGGCGTTTGGTGTGGGTCAGTCGGGTGACACAACCCGCCACCTGCCCGTATATATTGGAGGGCATTTGGAGACAAACGACCATTGAACATTCGATCAACAAGTTTGAACAATATTTATAGATGAAATCGTAAGAAGAGTAGAGTCTTAAGCATCTGTAGGATTCTAGGCTATACTTGGAAAAAGTTCTATTGTTATCCCTCAAGTAGCAAGCTCACCATCTGTAGCTTACGGTGAGATTCAAAGCCAAGTAGGAGGATCAGAACAGAGTCTTTAAGCAACAATAAGTTTACACTCTGATCCTCTATAGGAGGGAAAATTTTGTAACTTAAGAGAAGGAAAAGGAGAAACTAGTGGGGCTACTAACGCAGAACCACAACTGTCTGAACAAGGATCTCCTGAGATCCTAGACCTAGGTAGTGTTGTAAAGCCAACTTGGGTTGCTAACTCTCTGATTACTCCAGAAGCACCCCATGATATCCCCGAAGATTATTGGCACATCTTTGATCAAATGGCAAATCAGCCACCCCAAGGTCAAACCTCGACATTAGAGTACCTCATAGTCGACCAGGTGGCCAATGCTCCTGTGAAGGCTATTCCTCTGTAGAGCATCCCAACCTTCCATGGGATGATCAGAGAGGATCATGATGCTTTCCTGTTTGAGTTTGATGTCCTCTGTAGAGGGTATGACTATACCATCGACCCCCAAAAGCTAAAACTATTCCCTTCCACTCTGAAAGGGGTAGCTCTAAGATGGTTTATGGGTCTAGGTGGGCGAAATATCAACTCTTGGGACGAAATGAAAACCTCCTTCCTCAAAAGATACCAGGACTTTTGTATAACTAGGGAATTGAAAGATAAGATTTTCAAGATGACTGCAAAAGATAATGAAACACTAGAATAGTATGTAGAATGATCTAATTATAATTTGCAGAGGTCTCCACACACTGCCCTACCAAAGAATTCCTAAGAGCTATCTTAAATAACGGAATGAAAGAGGAATGGGTAGAAACTTTAAACTTAATGGGAAAAGGAGATATTTCTCAGGAAGATTATGATGAAATTATTCGTTGGTGTATCAGGTGTTCGTGGGGAAGCACACGCACAGGAGCAGGAAGTCGAGATCCCATGAGCAAAGGAAGCAAACCACATAGTGGATGTGTAACACAGATGGAGATAGGTAACCTCCTGGAAGATTTTAAGATGGACATCCTAGGCACTCTTACAACACAGTTGGATGTCCTACAGGCTAAACAGAAATAGGCTTTAGCAGAACAAAATTTGGCCATCTTCTGCCCATGTTTGAGAGAAACACAGCCAACGGGAATGCCCGTTAGACATGGTTCGGACGTGCACCATTTGTACTAAAGATCATGACACTGAACATTGTCCATCATTACCTGAGCTAAATGCAATATTCAAAGAAGTAGAGGAAGAAACAGAACCGGTATATATGATGAACCAACGTCAACAATGGTAAGCTAAACCTACAGGTATGTCACAAGGTGCATCCCAATTCTTTCCTTCCTCGCAGTTCAATCAACAGCAAAACCTTGAGGTAGCCTGGCAAGGCCAATCACCTTACCCAAATTGGTAGAGCTCGCCACTCCCTATAACATCCTGGCTAACATAATCTTTTCCATGAAATGGCTGGCCGAATTCTTCTTTTACTCCTGTTTGGCAAGGCAATCCCTATCAATCCTAGTGGCTTGCCTCCACCTCTCAAAATCAGAATTGGTCTACAAATTGGCAGCGACCTCTGGGGATATCTAATGTACCTATGGGGACAGGCCCTAAGCCTCAACCCGCACTGTCAACTCTGTATACATTACAGCAGAATTCTCAACCTCTTCTATGGTCGTAGCTACTAACTCAGCCAAACCTAAATCCTAATAATAGACTAGTCCAGTTGGTACAAATTATTGAAAACCCAAAGTATGAGATTGAGCAGAAAGAATGTAATGAGCTCAGATTGAGGTCAGGACGCGTCATCAACCTTGAGGAAAATAGGGACCAACCTTCAATTGAAAATGTAACTCCACCTATACATATTCCACCTCCTGTTAATAATACTAAACCAAAGCAAGGGGAAGAAACAGATCATCATGATGACCCTGAAAAATTTATAGTCACTTCTCCTCTGTCCCCCGGAAGACTAACGATACCCAAACCGATCACCTACCCTAATTTTGATCTTGTAGGGGAACTAAAAAATTTGTGTATTAAGATCCCTCTCCTCCATGCCATTCAAGACATCCCCATCTATGCCAAAACAATTAAAGAATTGTGTGTAAGGAAGCCTGTGAGGAAGGTAAAAACCTCACCCACTATCCATGTAGTAGGAACCTTATCCGACTTACTCTTGGGAGAGGAAACTCCAATGAAATACAAAGATCCTAGAAACCCCATAGTAACAGTTCAGATATATGGCTGCTCTTTTCCAAATACACTAGTTGATCTAGGAGCGGCCATTAACATATTAACAACAAAAACTTGTCAAGCACTTGGTATTGCAGCCCTAGAACCAACCACCACTTCTTTAGAACTTGCTGACCGATCGGTGGTAAGACTAGAAGGGACTTTACATGATATCATAGTTTCTGTTGACTCATGGGACTATCCAGTAGATTTCTTGGTTATAAACCCAAGGAGTAGGTTTGATGGGCATCCTTTGATTCTGGGCTGACCTTGGCTAGCAACAGTTGATGCATATATTGGTTGTCGAGAAGGCAACATGACTATTATTGATCTGGAATTTATCCAGGAGAAAGAATTAAAGGTATTACGAACTCATGTGCATGGATGTGCTTATGTTATTTTATGCAACAGATTGATAAGATTGCGAAATACATAGACACTTAAGTAGTTTTAGAGAAAACATAACAAGCAAACATGTAAACACAACAAGTTTAATAAGGAGTTCACCCAATACTCCTAGGCTACATCTCCCGGTCCAGCCTTCAGTGGTGGCCTCTCTATTATGTTTTCAAAGTAGAGTTTCTTTACAACAGTGAGCTCAATTTGAGTCTCACTCAACATATATGAATCAGTAGGATTTGAGTACATAGACTCTCCTTACTGGTACCTGACCTCTACTGGTCACAATAGTATGAGCCCAATATGAAACTCATACATGATAGGCCTATGTCGAGGAGCTCACTTGAACCTATCAAGCTTTCTCTGGAGTGCACAGACTCTCTGACTCTCTCTGGCTCTATCTAGCTCAATGTTGCCCTCAGGTCAACTCGGCTTCTTCTCTTTGCTCTTAACTAACTCTCTTTCTTGCTTTTTTCTTTGCCTTCTTTGTCTCTATCAGCTTGTGGCTTTAAAGCCAGTCTGTTTTATGTCGGTTCGTTTCTGCTTCCCGGTGTTCTGGTTTTCCTTCCTCTGTCTGTTTGAACTCCCCTATTCTGCGTCATCATCATTGTGCAACGCTTCATAGGGAGGTGGCCACCTGTTTCATAACAAACTAAGTGTCAGTTCTCTTGACATTGTTTGAATAGTCGTTATTTCCGTTTGCTCCAAGATTTCCTGCGAAATACAAATCTTCTGCCGACTCATCCTCCCCATCAGACTTCAAGTCCCATATAATCTTGCTTTACCACCTGTCAAATTTGGTCATTTATCGAGACGTGCCTTCGCCGTTAATTTGGGCCCCCCAGGTCCTACGGTCGTCATTCATATCGAGCGGGTAAGTATCATGACGTTTACCCGTCCGATGTGAGCAGTTTTCTCTCTCTTCTGCCGGATGCAAATCACTTAGTGTGTGGCATCGGGCGGGACTTGGTCAAAACTGCTTACTGCCTCGAGGCCTTCTGATATCCTGTCGGTTTTGTGGAATCCACGGAACCGAATTTATTACTTTTCCGCATTTCATAGCCTTTTCGAGTCCCCGCGCTTTGGGCCTTTCCTTCACTGAGGGGGACGCCTTGCAATATGCAATTAGCACTTTAGTGCTAAACGCGTATCATAAACTACCCCCGTTTCTTGAGTTAGCCTCTGGTTTTGCCAATTTGCGCCAGCGTGCATTACCATGGGCCAACGGTCTGCGCGCTCAACCAAGGGTCATCATTGCTCCGTGCTGATCACAATTGCAACTATCACAAGGATTCCTTTTGATAGCTTGAACTTTCTAGGACTTCAATCTGTTTAGCATAATTTGAATGAGTTTATGAAAACTTAGAGAGTGTTTAGGATCCAATTTGGATCACGGCCTTCCCACTGAAAAAGCTTTTGGACCACCAAAAGTTTATTTTTTAGGTATCAATCAAGTGAGGGTATTGATTCCTCGCTTGCCCAGTTTCTATCCATTTCGCACTGCTTGGCTTTGAACCTTTGAGTCCAATTCACCACCCCCTACAATATGACCCAAATAATTCAAAGATGTTTTGCAAAATTCACATTTTGAGAGCTTAACATAAAGATTCTCTTTCTTCAAAACATCTAGAGTCTGCTTGACATGCTTTAAATGTTCTTCCCATGTTTTACTAAATATAAGAATGTCATCCAAATATACAATGACAAAATCATCAAGAAAAGGTCCAAGTATATCATTCATTATTCTCATGAAAGTAGTAAGAGCATTAGTTAAGCCAAAAGGCATAACCAACCACTCATACAATCCCTGCTTTGTTTTGAAAGCAATCTTCCATGCATCTTGCTCTGCACCTCTGACATGATGATAGCTACTATGCAAGTCCAACTTGGAAAAATAAACAACTTCCTTTAATTGATCCAACAGATGATCTATGCGAGGAAGGGGATAACGATTCTTTATCATTATATTATTCAGTGTTCAGTAATCAATGCACATTCTCCATGAGCCATATTTCTTTCTCACCAAGACAATTGGAGACCCACATGGTGATGTGCTAGGTCTGATGAACCCCTTCTCGAGCAGCTCATGTACCTGCTTTTTGATTTATGCATTCTCTAAAGCGGACAACCTTTTATACATGTGGTTGCGATTGTTGTTACATCTCCTGAGTCTGACCCCAAATCCTTTTGAATAGTTGCAACAATCTTCTTCTTCTTGCCCTCGAACTTCTTGGGTCTCAGCTTTGGATGCATGATCCAACAGTGTTCATCATCATGCCCATCCTTCTTATAGTGAGTGGATGAAGACTTGGTCTTTTGTACAGTATTGGCCTTCCTCTCTTTCCATTTTTGTTTTCTTTTCTCCTTATTCTTGCTTGTAGTGGGTTTCGATGATCCCCCAACTTCTGGGTTCAAATTCTTTCCTCTAGCCTTTAGATGTGTAGCTTGAACATATACCTAATCTATGCTAGTGGGATTAAATATGAGAATTGTGTGTCTTAAGTAGTTGTGTAGACCACCTATATACTTTAGCAAAGTTTCAGGTGAGTCTAAAGAAATTCCTAGAATCAAAGCTCTTTTCCTAATTTCTTGAGTGTAACTTTGTACACTTTGCCCTTTCAATTGGCAAAGAGTTTGCCAGCTCATCATGGTTTACTACATATAGGCTAGTGGATAGAACTATTTTTTAATTGCAGAAACAAATTCAATCCAGACAGAAAGAATCTCACCATGCTTCTTCATGTCAGCTTGTGTCCTGCCTTCCCACCATACCAAGGCAACGCCTCCAAGGTTTAGGCTGGCCAGCTGAATCTTACTGCTGTTTGAATCAATGTTTTGCACTTTGCAATAAACATCAATCTGTCTAATCCAATTATCCAGCTTCTCTACATTCAACTCTCCATCATATATTGGTAAATCAAATTTAACATCTAATTTAATCAAAGATGTTTTCTTTTTGTTTTCAGGGCTACTAGGAGGTGTGGGAAGTTTTTCTTCTTCCCCTTTGCCTTTAGAGTGGTCATGGAGGAAAGATTCTTCTGCTCCTTTATCTTGTTTTGATTTTGATGAATCTTCCTCTCTACCTTCTTAAATTCTCTATACATTTCCTCTACCATGGCTCTCATGGTCATGAAACTATCCATGCACTGAGGGTCTGATTCCAAGGGAGTTTCTTCTGACATTTTCCTCTTAGGATAGACTCTTCCAATTTTAGGGTTAGTTTCAACCAACTCTCCTTCTCCTAGTTTAAGTTGTGATCTAGTTAGCATTCAACAACAAAATCCAGCACAAGCTTGTCTAACCTTAGTAAACTTGAGCTATGATACCACTTGATTTGGAATTTATCCAGGACAAAGAATTAAAGGTATTACAGACTCATGTGCATGGATGTGCCTATGTTATTTTATGCAACAGATCAATAAGATTACGAAATACACAGAAACTGAAGCAGTTTTAGAGAAAACATAACATGCAAACATGTAAACACAACAAGTTTAATAAGGAGTTCACCCAATACTTCTGGTCTACGTCTCCTGGTCCAGCCTTCAGTGGTGGCCTCTCTATTATGTTTTCAAAGCAGAGTTTCTTTACAACAGTGAGCTCAATTTGAGTCTCACTCAACATATATGAATCAATAGGATTTGAGTACACAAACTCTCCTTACTGGTACCTGACCTCTACTGGTCACAGTAGTATGAGCCCAATATGAAACTCATACATGACAGGCCTATGCCGAGGAGCTCGCTTGAACCTCTCAAGCTTTCTCTGGAGTGCACAGACTATCTGACTCTCTCTGGCTCTATCTAGTTCGATGTTGCCCTCAGGTCAGCTCAGCTTCTTCTCTCTTCTCTTAACTAACTCTCTTTCGTGCTTTTTTTCTCTACCTTCTCTGTCTCTGTCAGCTCATGGCTTTAAAGCCAGTCTGCTTTCTGTCGGTTCATTTTCGCTTCCTAGTGTTCTGGTTTTCATTCCTCTGTCCATTCGAACTCCCATGTTCTATGTCATCATCGCTGTGTAATGCTTCATGGGGAGGTGGCAACTTGTTTCATAACGAACTGAGTGTCAGTTCTCTTGAAATTGTTTGAACGGTCGTTATTTCCGTTTACTCCAAGATTGCCTACGAAATACGAATCTTCTGCCAATTCATTGTCCATGTCGGACTTCAAGTCCCATGTAATTTTGCTTTACCACCTGTCAAATTCGGTCATTTATTGGGATGTGCCTCTGCTGTTGATCTGGGTCCCCCATATCCCATGGTCGTCATTCATATCGGGCAAGTAAGTAGCATGACGTTTACCCGTCCAATGTGAGCGGTTTTCTCTCTCTTCCGTCAGACGCGTGTCACTTAGCGTGTGGCATCAGGCGGGACTCGTTCAAAATTGCTTACTGCCTCGAGGCCTTCCGATATCCTACTGGTTTTGTGGAATCCACGGAACCGAATTTATTACTTTTCCACATTTCATAGCCTTTGCGGGTTCTGGCGCTTCGGGGCTTTCCTTCATTGAGGGGGACACCCTGTGATACATGATTAGTGCTTAATCACATATCAGAAACTACCCCCATTTCTTGAATTAGCCTTTGGTTTTGCCAATTTGCGCTAGCGCGTGTTACCATGGGCCAACGATCTGCGCGCTTGATTGAGGGTCCTCATTGCTTTGCGCTGATCACAATTGCAACTATCACGAGGATTCCTTCTAATAGCTTGATCTTTCTAAGACTTGAATCTATTTGGCATAATTTGAACGAGTTTATGAAAACTTAGAGAGTGTTTAGGATCTAATTTGGATCAATTACAAAGGGGGATGCAGTAAAAAATATGGTGTTATATCCTCCTGCCAGGCCAAGTTTGCCCATTGTAAAAATATGTAAGCACCTACCAGCATACCTGGAAGAGAGCATCCTCACCACTCATAGTAGTGAAGGCACTGGAATTTAAAGATCAAACTGAAGATGACGTTATTAATAATTTCATAAATCAGTCAACTAATGTGAGCAATGTAGAGTGTCAAATGTTGAAAGTAATCCTTCATAACGAAGCCATGGAAGATCCCCTAAAGGATACAGATGACCAACATATTTAGACGACTGTTGTTCATAACAGCAAACTCGTTGAGATCGAGCCAGGCAAAGTTCTAAATATCAATGACAATCTGGATAGTGAACAATAACAAAAGCTTATCTAGGTCTTACAGAAAAATAAAGGGGCTTTTGCCTGGGATTATCCTGATATGAAAGGGATATACCCACAGCTATGTACACACCACATCAATACAGAGAAGGATGCTCGATCCATCTGAAAGCCTAAACGGAGGTTGAACCCACACCTCAAGGACATCGTGAAAGAGGAATTTCTGAAGCTGCTGGATGTAAATTTTATTTATCCTATCTTAGACAGTAAATGGGTCTCTCCATTGGTCATCGTCCCTAAGAAAAATGGGAAGTTGCGTATTTGTGTAGACTATCGGGAGCTAAACAGGGCAACACAGAAAGACCACTTCCCTCTCCCATTCATTGATTAGGTCCTCGACACATTGGCAGGGAAGCAGTTCTTCTCATTTTAGATGGGTTCAACGGCTACAATCAAATTCAGATTGCCCCTGAAGACCAGGATAAAACAACCTTCACCTGTCCTTAGGGCACATTCACATAAGGATATTTCCGTTTGGCTTGTGTAATGCCCTAGCCACATTCCAGAGAGCTATACTCATAATCTTTGTCGATCTAATAAATGAAGGACTAGAGGTAGATATGGGTGACTTTACTCCATATGGGGATGACTTCGATCAAGCATTACAAATGCTAGAAAAGGTTTTAGAACAATGCATTGCTACCAGGTTATGTTTAAGCAATGTCAACTATCACATGATGATGACCGAGGGTGTGATTTTGGACATTACATTTGCACAATAGGAATACAGGTAGATCTAGCAAAAATACAGGTAATTCTTTTACTTCCTACCCCCTGCACTCAAACAGAGGTACGTAGCTTCCTGGGATATGCAAGTTATTATCATAGGTTTATAAAAAAAAATCACAAATTGTGGCACCCTTATATGCTCTAACTGGAAATGTTGATTTCAGTTGGTCTGACAAGTGTGACACAACTTTTGCAGGTTTAAAGAAACTAGTCTCAACAACACTAGTATTACGCGGACCAAACTGGGAGTTGTCTTTCCACATCTCCACGAACACATCAGATGTAGCTATAGGTGCTGTCCTCGGCCAGGAGGAGGACAAGAAACCTTATGCTATATATTATATTAGCAAAAATCTCATTTCTGCAGAACTTAATTATATAGTGACAAAAATAATTATTAGCTGTTATTTATGCAATAATCAAATCTAGACACTATATAACCAACTACCAAGTCTTTTTGTACAATGATCACTCTGCCATTCGGTATTTAGCTAATAAACCGATAAAAAATGGTCGAGTAACATGGTGGCTATTGCTTTTGCAGGAGTTCAACATTACTATTAAATATCGTCCAGGCAAGGAAAACCCAGTTGCTGATTTTCTATCTTGAATCCCGAAGGTGAATGATCCACTGGCGGAAGATGACCAATTCTCGAGTGAACACATGTTTTTCATGGCAATCAAGGCGCCATGGTACGTAGATGTGGAAAATTATTTGGTAGTAGGGAAGCTACCTAAACATTTGACGATAAGAGAAAGAAAACTGGTTGTTCAGCGTAGTGCCCAGTTCTCTTGGATAGGTGAATATCTTTTTCATACAGGGGTCGACATGTGTATATGCAAATGTATCCGTGAGGACGAGATCCATGACATTCTAAAGGCTTGCCATGACGAACCCTATTGGGGACATTTCATAGATCGAAGGACAAGACATAAGGTATTACAAATGGGCTATTATTTGCCCACTATTTTTAAGGATGCTAAAAAATATGCCCAGGCTTGCAATAGTTGCCAAAGGATGGGCCGGCCTGGCCAATTTGATGAAATGCCTCTGCAGCCCCAATTATTCATAGAACCCTTCGAGCATTGGGCATTGCACTTCATAGGTCCATTCCATCCGTCATTCAATCAAAAGGCCTACATACTGCTAACCACAAATTATGTGACAAAATGGGTGGAAACAGTAGATTTACCAAGAGCCACAGAGGAAGCAATTATTAACTTCCTTTTTGGGCTATTTGTGCGATATGGATTACTGCGAGAAGTGATCACAGATGGAGGAAAGCAATTTATAGGGCACAATATTACTGCCACTCTTAGAAACCATCATATTACGCACAGGATCACGTCTCTATATCACCCACAGGCGAATGTGCAGGTCGAAAGCACCAATAAGGTTATAGAAGCAATTCTGACCAAAACAGTCTCAACACACCGGCTAGATTGGGCTTCTAGACTGCTAAAGGCCTTATGGACCTATCCTACGACTTGGAGGAACACTGCTGGATACTCTCCATACTAGCTTGTGTTCGGTAAAGAACCAATTTTTCTAATCGAATTCAAAATAAAGACTCTAAGAATGGCCCAGGAGGTGGGGCTGGATTTAACAAAAGCCCAAACCAAGCGTCTTCAACATATCAACGAACTAGATGAGGCTCGATTGCTTGCTTTGCAACAAGCTGCAATAATCCAGCAACAAAGGGCAAAATGGCATGACAGCCTTATCAAGAAGAAAACGTTTCAAAAAGGGGATTGGGAACTTCTGTACGATTCTAGATTCCAAGACTTCCCGGGTAAGTTGCAAACAAGATGGCTCAGCCCTTATGAGATTCAAGAAGTGCATAGTAATGGTACTCTTACCTTGACTACCATAGACGGATCTGGCCATTCTTTTAAGGTAAGCGGGCATCAAGTGCACCTCTATCATCAAATGCTTACCAAGGAGTCTTTCTGCGAGCAGGTACGCGAGGACCCCTCCATGCAAATTCTAGCTGCAGGGAATGAGAACCCAACATCTTTTCCTTCAAAAAACTGAAATTGCTTGAGAAATTATAAGTAATGTACATACCTTTTTAGGCATTGCCATGTAAATATGATTTTTTTAGGAAGTTTCACAAAGTTTGGAAGTTTATTTTCCTCTTTTTGTTTTTGTTTTTGTTTTTCGTTGTTCAAACAATTGAACGTCTGTTGTTTAATTGATTGAACGACACTTCTTCTTCCTTTTTTTTTTTCAAACAATTGAACATTTGTCGTTCAATTGATTGAACAACACATTTTGTTCTTTTTGTTTTTTTGTTTTTGTTTTTCGTTGTTCAAACAATTGCACGTTTGTCGTTCAATTGATTGAACAACACATTTTCCTTTCATTTTGTTTCTTCGTTGTTCAAACAATTGAACATTTGTCGTTCAATTGATTGAACAATACATTTTATTCTTTTTGTTTTCGTTGTTTAAAAAATTAAACGCCTGCCATTTAATTGATTTTACAACACATTTTGTTCTTCTTTTGTTTTTTGCCATTCAAACAATTGAACGTTTGTCGTTCAATTGATTGAACAACACATTTTCCTTTCATTTTGTTTTTCGTTGTTCAAACTATTGAACGACTGTCGTTCAATTGATTGAACAACACAATTTGTTTTCATTTTGTTTTCGTTGTTCAAACTATTGAACAATTGTTGTTCAATTGATTGAACAACACAATTTGTTTTCATTTTGTTTTCGCTATTCAAACTATTGAACGATTGTCGTTCAATTGATGGAACATCACAATTTGTTTCCATTTTGTTTTCGTTGTTCAAACTATTGAACGACTGTCATTCAATTGATTGAATATCACATTTCGTATTTTGTTTTCGTTGTTCAAACAATTGAACAATTGTTGTCCAATTGATTGAACAACACACTTTCCTTTTTTGTTTTTTCGCCATTCAAACAATTGAACAACACACTTTCCTTTCATTTTGTTTTTTGTTGTTCAAACTATTGAACGACTGTTGTTTAATTGATTGAACAGTACAATTTGTTTTCATTTTGTTTTCATTGTTCAAATTATTGAACGATTGTCGTTCAATTGATTGAACAACACAATTTATTTTCATTTTGTTTTCGCTATTCAAACTATTGAACGATTGTCGTTCAAATGATGGAACACCACAATTTGTTTTCATTTTGTTTTCGTTGTTCAAACTATTGAACGAATGTCATTCAATTGATTGAATATCACATTTCGTATTTTGTTTTCGTTGTTCAAACAATTGAACGATTGCTGTCCAATTGATTGAACAACACACTTTCCTTCTTTTTTTTTCGCCATTCAAACAATTGAACAACACATTTTCCTTTGATTTTGTTTTTCGTTGTTCAAACTATTGAACGACTGTCGTTCAATTGATTGAACAATACAATTTGTTTTTGCTGTTCAAACTATTGAACGATTGTCATTCAATTGATTGAACAACACAATTTGTTGTCATTGTTCAAACTATTGAACGATTGCCATTCAATTGATTGATCAACACAATTGGTTTTCATTTTGTTTTCGTTGTTCAAACTATTGAACGATTGTTGTTCAATTGATTGAACAACACATTTCTTTTTTTGATTTCGTTGTTCAAACAATTGAATGACTGTCGTTCAATTAATTGAACATCACATTTAGTTTTTTTATTTTGTCATTCAAACAATTGAACGACTTTCGTTCAACTGATTGAACAACACTTTTTTTTGTTAATTGATTTCACTGTTTAAATGATTGAACGATTGTCGTTCAATCGATTGAACAACACTTTTAATTTTCTATCTTGATTTTGCCGTTCAAATGATTGAACGATTGTCGTTCAATTGATTGAACATCACCATTTTAGGAAGATAAATTGTGAATTTTCCTCATTTCTTTGATCATTATGTCATTCTCTCTTCCTCTTTTGTATTGCAAATAAGCACCATTTGAATCGATTTGTGCCTCTTCTAAAGAAAAACAGTAATAATAATATCATTATGGATTCTAAAAGCCTTTTGATGGTTATCTTTATCCATAAGATAATACGATGTATCTTTACAATGACTGCCTGAACATCTTTTCTTTTGGACAAATGATTCATTATTCTTAATCCATGTTGGCTTATGTTTATACTCCCAAATGGATAAAACTCATTGATATAATGATAAGAGGATAAGAGTATAACACTCTCATTGGCATCTTTTTACTTCTTACACCATCTCTACTCTTAAGGAGCAAATGAGCCTCCCTTTTTTTACAATAAGAATTCCAAAGGTAAAATAAAATATGAAAATGCTTAAAACATTGTCTAAAGAGGATAGGGGGTCTCCTTACAGCCAGCCTACCATGATCATAAGGATGTAATAGGTGACATTCCAATTTGGCTACCAAACCAAGGCAATGATGTTCTTGATAATTAAATATGTCAGAAGAACAGGGGGTCTCATCATGAGCCAGCATGATCACTTTGCTACACCCTGGTGAGTGGCACTATGGTTATCTGGTCACCATGCCAGCATAGTGGTCTCTTTATGACAAATAAAAGAAGAATTAACAATAAGAAGGACTCTAGCTCATTTGGGGGGGTAAAAAAGCAACCCTGCTGGCAGCAGTGGCTCTGCTTGTGGTATTGGAGTAACATTTTATATTGCCATATGTCATTTAGCTCTTATCACCTATGGATTTATTTCTAACAAGAATTTCCATTTTAGTAGCTCTTTTACAAGCTGAATAACATGTTGACTTTAATCTATATTTATTATATTCCATACATCCAATCATTAAATGACAGTCATTAAACACATGCCGCCAATTATGCTGATGTGATTAATATCGCCCACGATAAAGATCTTTGACATAATGAATTAAAATTGTTGTTTTTATTTGATTTTGCCAATTCACGTTTGACGACGAATATTGCTTAAATGCTTTACTGATTTGCATGCTGTGTTTTTTTAGATTGATTGCTGGCATTTATTTCACATTAGTATATTTGCTTGTTTTTCGCGTGTTGAAAGGATGTGGATGCCCTTTTCTCATCAGAGGGGGGATGGCCTGCATATGCACAACACGTATCACAATTATGGATAACTGTGTGACAATCATTCATATTACCTCCAGAGTACGAACTAGATGATGAGTATGGATGTGTAATAATTATCAGGAAATCCCGATTGGACGAAGAATGGCAACCATTATGGCGTGCATACAAACTTACGATCTTGTGTTAAGTATGGCTGATAGGATGAATGACTTAACTAAAAATGATAATAATTGTCCAAATAACTTAATTTCCATGTTAATTATTGTAACATACATTGTTGTTGTTCTAAATTACAGAGGTAAAACACAATTTCATACAGGTGAACCAGCCTCAGGTGCAGTAGCCATGGGCGAAAGAGCTATCCAGAGTGAACCTCCAGTGCTGATGGTGTCGGATCAAGCTTGTGAAATCTTTGAACACACTCGTTGGCTGTAGTATTTAAATAGATTGCAGGGATTTCATGAGGAGCTAACGTTTGAATTTCTGCAAAACCTGCAAAACAATAACACAGTGGTAAAAGGTATAAGCATGATGGTTTCTGAAGAAGTCCTAGTCGAAGTCACCGGACTTCCGACAGAGGGGGAGAAATGGGCAAATAAATGTGTCCTTTTATACAGCACAATTGAAGTATTCCAGGACCTGGGCGAGCGTTGGTATGAACAGGGAAAGGAATTCATCCTTTGGCATTACAACAATCGTGGCAAGAATTGGAGATCAACGTCCAAAGATACATTACCTACGACGACCGACACGATGTGGTAAAGCCCCGACAACTGAAACTTCTAGCCATTTTAAAGCAAAGAAATTCAGTTAATTTACTGTTTTATCTGAATTCCCTATTACATGATGTCGCCTGACTAATAAGGACAGCTAAAGACCCACATAGTGTAGTTAGCCATTATGGGTTAGTTAAACTAAATTTCACAGATAGATTGGCTCAACAATTGACATGAGATAGTATCATAAATCCTACCTTGGCTCCACCACCTGAAAATGCGGAAACAGAGCAGCAAGGGCCAAGAACCCCAGGCCTGAAAAGAATACTAAAGAGGAAGGATTCCTATGCACCCTTAGAACCAGCAAAGTGTAGGCACTCTGTGCGAGTGAAAGCCCAACGGCGTATCCCAATTCAAGTAGAGGAAGCTGGACCATGCTCCACACCTCCTCCTAGTCCGCAAGACCCTCCTTTGCAAGACTATGAGGAGGAAGTGGCAAGGGTATTGGGAAGCATGGGAATGTTTTCCAAAGGTATAGAACAATCAGGGAACATTGAAACACATAATTGTACCCCTGGCCAGTCTGCCTTAGCTGATAGCCCTGATCATGAGAAAACCCAACCATTTACTAATGCCATGGAGGAATAGAGGGAGTCAATTCCTTCTATGGAAACACCCCTTGAAGCTGAGGTACATAAAGAAGAAACACAGATAGTAAGCACCAGTCCAGTGGACCCCCAGCAGAAGGAAACCCTGAAGATGAAAACTTGAGAGATTTCAATCAACCAAGTGATACTCCCTTTTCGAAGTCCCCTGTAGACGAGGCCTACCAAGGAGAAGACCTAAAGAATGATAATTTTTCAAGAGATACCATTGCATTGGGATCTCCTGAAAACAAAATACATAATAACAACGAGTTAGAAGGAGAAATTCCACCAGAAGACACATTTCCAATTGGGAACATCCCTAATGCTGACAAAGTATAACCTGTACAGGAAACAGAGGATAACACAACTAACCCACCGTAAGATGAAGGCCCTAGAGTAGAGAATTCCTATAGAGATAGGCTTAGAAAGTACAAAAAATAGAAGCTAGTAATTAGGTAGCTGAAACATTGGTTAAAAGAGGCAACCAGAACCAGGAAATTGAAAGTGGAAATGGAAACTGTAGGAACGCAAACAGAACAATGTTCTAGGAAGGATGTTGAGACTTAGACATATCTTCTTGTGGTTTGTCCAAAAGAAACCCAGACTAAGCTAGCTATGATAGAAGACATTGCCATGCAAACTGAGCACCCTATATCTTTTCGCAGGGAACCCAAACGGACCACCCCAGTGTGGATACTGTTGTCCAAATAGATGTTGAAAAAGATGTTCGAGTTGATTGTATAATTGAAGAAGCAGCTGAGGCTGTTGTGCAGACAGACCCTATGGAGACCCAGGATGGAGAGACCCAAATAGATGAGACACCCCTTTACACCCCCTTGGTAAGAGAGGCTGTCATCAGTCAATTGCAGAATGAGCTACTGATGGTTTAACAGGAACTGGCTCAGCACAAGGAAAAGGTGGTCCCTCTGCATGAACATCAAGGGTTAGGGAAGAAGTTTGAAGCACTTACCATGATTGAAGATGAGACCTTTTCTCAGTATAAGGCTGAGCAAAAGAAGGTTGAAGGATTAAAGGATCAATTGCAAAAAGCTAGAGAGAAAATGGAGACCGTCTGCTCTCTTTATTTAGACACCCTATCTTGCCGAGCCCCCGCCAGAAATTATGCTTTATTTCTTATGGAAAGATACCTCCTACTCAAAGTCAAAGCCGTTAAGGTTGGCAAACCGATAGAGATCAAAACCACTCCCAACTTTATCAAATGCTTTAGAGAGCATGATGAGAAGGTTCAGCTTCTCCTTTGTGAACTCTATATGATTAATTTTGTTTTAGAAGATGACAGGGACAACAACCCTGTCTCTTTTATAGGAGACATCCAATTTCAGGCATTCCTCTCATTCGCTGCTAACCAACTCAAATGGGCCAAGGCTCACAACACTTTCAGAAGACGTGAGTATGGCATTGACCTATGGGTCAGAGGGGAGCCTACACAACCATTACTGCTATCTGTCAGGCATATATAGTTTATGCAGCGAGCCGGTGTTGTAAGCAAATTGGGGCCACTCCATACTGATACTACTCAGGCCGTAAAGGAATATTTCTAGGACATTAAGGAAGAAGCCTTGTCTGCATCAAGGCAGAGGTGGGAAGTCTCCAGTAAAACTGTGAGGGGCCAAGAGTCATTTGGATATCGAAACTTCCAAGCTGCCTCTTCTCGTTTCTATAAATATAGTAATATGATTTTAGTAATGGGGCCAGATTGGATAGGATGTCGTTACAGAACCCCAATCATATGGTATCCTCCTGATCAATACCCCAGTGACTATAACTTGAAGGATCATGAGGTAACCCAGGCTTTCGCTGTCCTTAAGCAGAAAAATGGTTTTAGGAATTACAAGGAGGAAGTATATCCTGCTTATTCCCTAACTTAGTTGCATCTAAACTATTCGCTTGCACGAGGACGTGCAACAAGGTAAGCTGGGGAGTATGTTGGGATAGGAAAAAAGGTATGATTTCTCTTTGTAAAATGTTTCATTTACCATTCATCCTTATACGATTATCTCCGTTTATAGATTAGAATGAGGAAAATATCGGCTAAAGTTGGATGAAAGCATTTGGTGATAGAATAGGCAAATCTAGTACAAGAAACAGATTTTTTGCTATCTTTGTGTGCAAATATGTGGATTGGGCAAAAGTCGTTCAGTTGACAGAAAAACATGAGGCCAGAAAAGGGAAAAGCTACAACGTCTTGGGCAGACAAGGAAGCGGGAGATCATCTCGAACAATGTTATTTTATCACATGATCAGATTATGTATTACGAAATCCTCAGGATCAGGGCAGACAAGGAAGCGGGAGATCAGCTCGAACAATGTTATTTTATCACATGATCAGATTACGTATTGCGAAATCCTCAGGATCCCCTGATCCTGAGGATTCACTTTTATCCAATTACTCTTTTATGTTATATATAGGTCCGGAAGGCAATTAGATACAGTTTAGACTTTGATAATCTGTAGTTATTCTTTTTGAAAACATATACGTTGTTATATCAGTGACTCTGTAAGATGTTACTTGCAATTAATGAAAGAAGGTTGCATTTGATACGTCTTCATATTCTGAGTTCTTATTAAGCATAGGCTTCTTGTGACTCTCGGCCCAATCACAAGAAGTTCTACTGCTCCCTTGTGTTATAGTTTTTATATTTAGTCTTTGCTATTGATTTAATGTCCAGTCATTTATTACTTCATTTATCATAAAGGTTTGTGATATTGATTCATATTGCTGTTCAATTAGATTCAGAGTGAAGTTGTGTGATGTACTTAAGTAGCACTTTGATTGAATGAGTGAATTAGTGTCAATAGCATATTTTTGTTCATTTCGAATTAATGTTATCATAGATCTTGGAGATAAGACTAATTAACTTCTACAAATTGCAACATAGATCGTTTTCCATTTAGAAATCCTTTATCGATATTTGTCGTTCAATTGTTGTTTGTTGTTCAAGTATTGATTGTTGTTCAATTACTGTTGTTGTTCAATTAAAAATTGCAAGTTAAATTGGGTTGCTATAGATTAACAGTGTTGTTCAATAGTTATAGTTTCTTTCCCTGATTAAGTTATCAATTCTAGGTGTGATTCTTATTTGCATTCAGTTTCAATTGATTTGGGAACAAGTTGCATAGAATTGCATAGTGTGTTAAGAGTATTTCTTCCATATATAGTTCTTTCCAGAATTGTGTGAATTGAATTGAAGAATTAGCCATTAGTGATTGCAATGATTCATCATTAGATAACCTCTAGGTTCATTGCATATACTGTGCTGACACTCTTAAGATAAAAAGACTTACCTCGGGTTGAAAACTAATGTAGGGATTAAGACTGTCTATAAAAAGACATCTTAGTGAGCCAACAATAGTGAAGGAAGGGGTGTCAACGCTTTATCAACAAATTGAATATAATTAGTTAATAAATAACTCCACATAGAAAATAGTGAACAAAGTCACAAACTCATGACCAAAAACAATCGTTTGCCTTAAGGTTTTTAGTTTAATGTTTAACTCCACACTACACGCAATTTATCCAGAAATTAACTCAGTGATTGGAAACAATGGTTTGCCTTCAGTTTTCTAGTTTAATGTTGAACATTGAAATCCTTTTGTTAAATTTTAAAAATTGTAGCAAAGTGGAATGGCCAGCTATAGGATGACAAATGTAATGAAAGAAAGGATGACAATTTTGATAAAAGAAAAAATATATGAGTGGGAAATTAGACTGAAAAATTATACATTTTGTTCATATATGTCAACCATTATAGACATGTAACAACCCTGGTGAAAATTCCATGTAATAAAAGTCAATAAAGGTAAAAATAATAACCACAGTGGATGGGACACTTATTCCAAGTCAAATGTTGGGCAAGGCATCCTAGTGGGTGTTCATTTGGTTGTTTATGGCTAAGGAAATTGGCAAAGGCAATGGCTAAGCCTTTGGAAAGGCAAAATGGCATTTTTGGCACATTTATTTATGAAGATAATGAAAATTAGGAGAAAAGTAAGGTGAAAGGTGATAGATTGCATGTGAGGAGGAAATTAAAGAAAAATAACAGAAAATGAAGAAAATAGAGGCCTTATTCATAAAAAGGCTTATGAGGATTAGTTGGTAACCTTTTGTCAGTTAGTTTTGGAGCTCTCTCATTATTCTTTCTCTCTCTCTCTCTCACTCTTGGACACTTAAGAGTTTTCTTGGAGCAAATTTTGCATTGGATCAAGAAAGACAAAGAAGGTAAGA
Organism: Pinus taeda; assembly: GCA_000404065.3. Taxonomy (NCBI): domain Eukaryota; kingdom Viridiplantae; phylum Streptophyta; class Pinopsida; order Pinales; family Pinaceae; genus Pinus; species Pinus taeda. The sequence goes on along the minus strand of APFE031167345.1, from coordinate 235,574 downwards.
GGAAGCAAAGATCAAGCAGGGAAAGGTAGGATCAAGCAACTACATCATGATTCTTTGCAGGTATCGATTTTCATGTGTATTTTCCTTGATAGATTTGACATGCATGGTATTGCATGTGGTTCTTTTCTATCATGGTATGGGTTTTACCAGGTGTAACAGTGTTTTTCATCCTAGCCTTGCCATTTCCGGATAGCCATGGTGTGACGGGGTTCTCATGTTTTGGCTGAGCTGGATTGTCGGATGGATTCAAAGTTGAGTGCGGTGGATCTCTGAATGATAGAGCACATGGCCTAGTGGTCCCTGAACTGGAATGTGGATCATGGTAAAGCCACTAGCCTAGTGACCCCTGAGCTAGCCTGTGGGTTACGGTAAAGCCAAGATTGTGTTGCCTCGGTGGGCCTAGGAATCCTTGTTGGTGAAGGCTAGGATATACGATAAATCTAAGAGGTGGTTTGCTCTCCTTTGGGTCTAGTAATCCCAGGTTTGGGATATGCGGTAAAGCTTGGAGAGTGGGTCTCAGTTTAGGACCTAGTTATCCGAGTTTGGATTGCGGTAAATCCTGAGAGATTAAGAGGCGAGAAAATTCCTCATGGTGTAGGTGGAGGAATCCAGTGGCATCCACGCTTGTTTGACATAGTGATCAAGTGGAGATCATGGTAAATCTTGTGATGATGTGTTGATTGTGTTAGCCTAGTGATCCAGGATGGATTACAGTAAAGTCTGGTTTCTATTGATGAGGGTGAGTTGGTTTAGCCTCAGTATGCCCTTGTTGGTTCTTTTGCTTTGAGTCCCATATTCATGCTTGGAATATGGCACGTGGGGGTGAATGGATGAAGAGTGATTTGGCTCAGTCATTCTATGGTATGGTGGAACGTGGTAGTCCCATCTCCGGTTGGTTTATTGCATTCAATAATGAGAAATTCATTCCATTTATTTTCATGTGTGAATGTACTAATGTATAGGTGGATTTCATGGCCGATATGCTTATGATATTTTTGTCCTTATTATGTTGGTTATATGTATGTTTTATGACAACATTTATGTATGGCTCTCAACATGTTTTTACTTGTGAATGAATGGGTGATTTATCTCTTGCCTAATATATGATAATGCAGCAAATGACATGAGGGACAATGGTTCGTAGCGATTCTTAGATAAGTATGAGATCCCTACACTTAATTTTGTTGTTTACACCTGTAGGTTACATGTTGATGATATGTTTGAAGAAATGTTTGGCATTGCTAGTAGGGGTATGTTTAAGGCCTTGTTCAACTTATTTCTTTTGCATCATTGTTTCGCTGTTCTTTTACTATTAATGAGTTATCATTCCATTCTAGGTAGTGACCTGGGCTTTGGGCTTGAAAAAGTGGCTCAAATCCCGGAGTCGTTGGCATAACACTAACAAATTTAGTTTCCGGTCGCTGGCAGACAAGCCTGTCAGAGCAACTTTGGTTTCTGGACGCTCTCTTTCCTATAGCATGAGAGTAACTGAGGCCTTAGATGTCCATAACATTAGTAGGACCCAGGGACAGGATGTCTGAGTGGTTGACATGTCTCCTAAGGGTTTTGTTGCTGAAGTGGATGGGTTGGGTGATGTGTTCCTTCGATTCCACTTCCTTAAGGTCATATAGGAGGTTGAATCCAATCATAGTAGCATCTTGTCGCATGTTTACCTGGTTGGCATGGTTACTTGGGTAGATGCAGGAGGAGGGTGTTAGAGAGTGGTATTAGAGCCAGGTTCACCCCTCAAACTAGATGGGCTATGTGTTGGTCATGCATGCATGTCAATTGCATGTCTTTCTCTCACACTTGTATTCCATGTGCCTAGTGCATTTACATGGTGTTGTTCATGATTGAAGTGATGACATCATGTGAAACTTTATGTTTTGTTGAGGAATGTAGCGTCACGAGTGTATGATTGGTTACATGTTGATTTATGTCGCTTACATGTATCGTTGTAGTATTTTGGCTATAATATTGCTTGATTGGTTACATTCTTGTATGCTTGGTTGCATGTACCATTCTTGCAGGTTCGATTTCAAGTATTATTCATTCATTCTTGATCATACATGTTTATGCATATGTGTGGATGGTTATGCATCACTTATGCATGTTCATGTTTGCATGTGGTCAAGTGTATGGTGACATAATGATGGTGGTTCTCATACATGAGGTCGTGGTGTGTGTTATTGTTGAGGTCATGCATTGATGACTAGACCCTAGCTATAATGATGGTTGCATGGTCATATTCTTATGTTTTATGTTTCTATATGTTGTCATGATTATGTTATGCATGTATCACATTGATTTGTTAATCTTGTAGACAAGGTATCATCCCTGAGCTATTCTAAGGTACGTTGGTTTATTGTGATTTAGTTTACTGACATGATATACCTTGTAGGAAGAAATATCAAATGGCTAGCAAGATGGTTGACTACAAAGACTCTCCCTATGAATCCAAAGAGCAATATGGTGTTGGGAATTCTTCTAATTTGGCAATTACATTGAGAAGCTCAAAGGGAGAAATAAGGAGTTGTAAGGAAGATAATGACAAAATCATGCAGGCATAAAAGAAACAAGCAGAGGTAAATGCAGTGGTACTTCAGAGTTTGTCAGATTTGTAGCGACAGGGACCACGTCGGATCAGGTACGGGCAGGAGGATAGAACTAATGGGGCATATGGTAGTCGGTCGCATGGTGATTACAGGTCAGATAGAGATGACATAGTCAGAGATGGAAAATTTTTGTTGAAGAATCAAGGGCAATTAGGTGTAGTGTGATTCTTCTTGACTTGATAAAAAATTGTGGAGTATTTTTACTTTTCTTGTTAGCTTAATATTAATCTTCTTATTAATGCATGTGTGTGTACTTCATCAAACTGCTACCAAAAACATAAGAGCAAGAACACAAGATGTTGGCTCTCTACCATGCGTAAAACCTCTCTTCTCTTGAGAGGAAAACCCTTTAGTAAAATTCTATTTTTGAAACTTATTATTGATCAATGCCCAACCATAGACCCTTGACTATAATTTCCTCCAAGCACAAGTCAAGTCCTTCCTCCTTTTTGCACTTTGTTCCCCAACACTTCCTTCTACTGCCACTTCATTTCCCGATACTTCGTCCTCATTCTAACTATTATTAGATCTTGTTGTACTTTCTTTAGAAGAGATACCTTTGTTGAGACCCTTTCCTTATGATGATCCTTTACTTCTCTTCACCAACCAATGAACTTGTATCACTGTAATGGGAGGGTTGTTATAACATCAGAGGCAACCTCCTTCTCTTCACATGTGTGACTGTAATAGGCTTTAGAACAACCCTATTACCTTCACTCTTATTCCTTGCTTCTTTGTTTGAGTGGGAGGCCCTATTAGACCTATGTTATAGCCCAAACAAAGATAGATATAAGATTTTTATGTTGTTGCGGTTATGCCTATAGGAATGCTTCTATTTCTCGCATGTGTGACTATTTTCTACCCTATAAAACAATCCTCTTGACTTCAACCTAGGCTTCACCTTCTTCGTTGCACATGGAGATCTTTTCTTCGTCCTTTGTTCACCCTTTTCTTGCCTCCTTACTTCGCTAATTTCAGAGAGATTGGATTCTTAACATTGGAGGAGTGGACAACCTCTATATATAAAGAATTGTCCCTCATTTTAGGCCGACTTGATGTCGTAGCTTCGGTTGGCTTATTTTGATGGTGTCTTTGCTTTGGAGAAGACTCTTTGATGGTGCCTTTACTTTGGAAGAGACTTGACTTTTCTTGGAGGGTTATTATTTGACTCTTAAACAAACATATGCATGGTGTAACATGCCATTAAGGCCTTTAGCATTTTCTTTTGACCATTTGACTCACCTATAACACTTTAATGTGTGCTAGACCTATTTCAATGAGCAAGAAACTCATTGACATATATCATAAAAATAATATTTCTTTTCTTGAATAAATAGAAATATCAAAAGTACATGTATGAAGACCGAGCCTACTTACATTTCCTTCAACACTCCCTCTTAACTAGGGAGGTATTCATACAACATTACAAGGTGTTTGGCTATGTTTCAATCTTGAAGAATTCACATAAGAGAAACCAGATTTGCAATCCATCTGTTATAGCATCATAATAACCAACATTGTTTCCACAACAAGGCCTTGACTGACAGCTCTATCTCTCAATAGATCATAGCACAATGTTGGCGAGACCAATGAATTATAGACACATTAGTCATTGTCTCTCAAGGTACATACCCACCCGTGTGTTCACCGAGTATGACCTTCTAAGACTATTCTTATCTTGGGTTCCCAACCCTCAAAGAATATCGGTCATCTTGCCTACTCATGTCTTGGATGCCCTACACATCCTCAAAGAGTATCAAATGCTAGAGGATTACCCAATCCTCCCATTATTTCTTCCCAAGTGAAGACAAGAATGTTGTGTCTATCTCTTCCTCAATTGAGGAAGACATGCCAAAGTATCCTCTGACAAGGTACTTGTCCAAGTTCCTTTGTAATTGGGAACTTTTTATAGCTCCCTCTTAGCTAGGGACTTGTCCATTCATCAACAACTTCTTCTTCGTGGGTCCTCCAGCTACTTGATCTCCTTCCTTCCTTTGATCTCATGAAGTCTTTGGTCGAAATTCTTCTTGGTAGGGCACCATCCATCGATCACTTTCCTTCCTGGTTTGCCATGTCATTTCTTGCTTCGTGGAAAGTGGCATTTTTGTCATATATCAGGTTCTCTTGTCATTTGGTCATTCTTTATCATCTTGTCTATGCTTAGAACTACTCTTCACATGGATGCTTCTTTTGTACTTGCTTGTTCCCATGCTTTGATCTAGTAGCCCTTCATGACTTCATCCTGATATTGTTTCAACATTAAATGGTGATTTTGTTGGATGGCTTCTTCATCATGATATCTTCGTGGAGTAGAAACAATTATATGCACCTTTCATATATCCAAGGCCTTCATAATTGTCAAGGATCCATTGATCTTTTTCTTCCTTTGCCAGAGTTTTCATGCTTTCTTTTGGGATATGCCTTGAAAGTATCTTGTTAGATACTGATTCTTGGTGATCATGGTGTTCTTCACATGCTTGATCTCTTTCTTCATTTTCTTTTTCTTGGATAGATTGTTCAACCACTTTATGCTCCTTGTGGGATCACTTCTGCATTTCTTGCTTCTAGGACTACTCAAAATTTCTTCTTTACTTGCTTCTTGGTCAGCAATCTTATACTCCTTATGTGAGTATTGCTTTTCTTGACCTCCATTGCATTGTAGTACATTCCTTCGAGCATGTCATTGGTGAAAGAGATTCTTTCCTACTTTGTCATGTTATAGAACTATTTCCATGACTCAATAATATACAAATAATAACATGACTAAAATTTGATGCATACATACCTCATCTTGATTCTCCTTTGATCATCTAAGCTTCATTTGGTTTTCCTTGGTGTGGCCCTTATTGCTTCATCTTAGCTTTCTTGCATATCATCCTTTTCTTGAATCGCATGGATGGGATTTCCAATGAGACATCTATTTTTGTTTATGAATCTTCTTTTGAATATTCCATCATAGGATCTTAAAGATCCTTACCTTACAAATGTTTCTTTCCTTTTGATGATGGAGGTCTTCTAAGATTCTTAATCATTTTGGATTGTAGATTACTGTGGGGTGGTTTCTGAGAAGAGTTTGGATTTACCATAGTGCTCATCATTTTTATATCAAAATGATGAGCACTGTGGTAAATCCAAATTCTTAATCATGATCAATTTTCTTTCATTGTGGATTAGGTCCTATTCTAGGTATGCCCCTTCTACATGAATATCTTAAGCTATATCAACCATGCTCCTATATTATAGAAGATATCTATAACCATGCATTTTGTTCTCATTTATACATAACTATATGTACTTCATGCTTCTAGATTCTAGAAGATGTTTCTAGCTATGCAGTTTTATCCTATTCCTACATGCTCCTATCCTACTCAAAACTTTGAAAGAAGACTTTAAGTAAAGAATTTGACTTATTCATAGTAGATATCCAGAGGATCTTCCTTCTTTTGCTTATTTTCTTCTTCTTTCACATCTTGAGTCATGTGAGTTTCTTCCCTTTTTCTTTTGATGTTTTTGTCCTTCTTTAGTTTAGGACAACTCCTTTTGTAGTGTGCATATTCTTGGCATCCATCGCATTGGATTTTGAACATACCTTTGTTGTTTGTTCTTCGTGGACCAAATTTACCAAAATTTCCCTTTCTCTTGGCCATGGTAGCAAATGGTTGCTCCTTTGATCCCACATCTTCCTTTGCTTTGAGTCTTGTTTCCTCTATCTTTCATAGAGACCACATTTCACTTAGTCGAGTGGATTCCTTCTTGGCATATATGATTGATGTGAAGTTGCCCCAATCCTCATGTAGAGCATTGAGTACTACAATTGTCATTTCTATGTCACACATGACTTCCACGAGCTCTTGAAGTTGATACCTCATCTCAAAGATCTTCATGAAGTAGGGAGATATTCCTTCCTTTGATATCTTCATCTTGTACAATTCATTTCGTAGAGATATCACTGCTCCAACTATTGTTATCAAGAATATCTCTACTATTTTGTCATAGATTTCTTTGGATGTCTCCAAGTGGGAGACTTAATGAATGAGAGAGTCTTTGATGAATTCTATTAGAATCCTTCAAGCTCTTGTCTCATCCTTATTTTACTTGGCTAAGGCTTAACCAAGGATAGTGAATTCCCTTTGATGTGTTCTAGAAGTTCATTCTCCTTGAGAAGTAAATCAATGCTCTTCTTCCATGCAGAAAGTTATTAGTACCTACCAATTTGTTGATTTCCTTGCAAAAAGACATTAATGTATATTCAGAAGGGGACATATACTTACTTGATAGATTTTGAGATGTAGTAGACTTGCTTTCTCCTTGAAGACTTGATGGTTTGCCTTCCCTAGATCTTGATGTTCTTCAAGTTGCTTTCCAAGTGAACTTGCTTGATGATGAGATTTGCTTGATGACTTGTAGGTTGATGTAGGTCCTTGTTTGATTTGCTCTTCTTGTAGGTGCCTTTATGTAAGGATCTTCTTCTAGCTTTGTAGTCTTTCTTGATGAAAGATAGATGGTAGATCTTCTTGTCCTTGAAGTGATTAAGACTTCTTGGCTAGATGCTTCAACTTTTGTAGATGTCCTTCCTTGATTACTATTCTTGAGATGTCATTTCCTTGATGTGTCACCTTAGCTTTGATACCATGTTGAAGAATCAAGGGAAATTAGGTGTAGTGTGATTCTTCTTGACTTGATAACAATTTGTGGAGTCTTTTTACTTTTATTGTTAGCTTAATCTTCTTCCTCTTATTTATGCATTTGTGTCTACTTCATCAAACTACTACCAAAAAAAAAAGAACAAGAACACAATATGTTGGCTCTCTTCCAAGGCCAAAACATCTCTTCTCTTCAGAGGAAAACACTTTAGTAAGTTTCTCTTAATGAAGCTTCTTATTGATCAATGCAAAACCCTAGACCCTTTACTAGAATGTCCTCCAAGAACAAGCCAAGTCCTTCCTCCTTTCTGCGCTTTGTTCCTGACAATTCCTTCTTCCAGCACTTTGTTTCTCGGCACTTTGTCCTCCTTCCAACTGTTGTTAGGTCTTGTTGCACTTGCTCTAGAAGAGATACCTTTTATGAGAACCTTTCCTTATGATTATCCCTTCCTTCTCTTCACCAACCAATGAACTTGTATGACTGTAATGGGAAGGTTGTTATAACATCAAAGGCAACCTCCTTCTCTTCGCACATGTGACTGTAATAGGCTTTAGAACAACCCTATTACCTTTTATCTTATTCCTTGCTTCCTCACTTGAGTGGGAGGCCCTTTTAGACCTATGTTCTAGCCCAAACAAAGATAGATATAAGGATGCTATGTTGTTGTGGTAATGCCTGTAGGAATGCTTCTATTTCTTGCACGTGTGACTATTTTCTACCCTATAAAACAATCCTCTTAGCTTCACCTTCCTTGTTGCACATGGAGACCTCTTCTTTGTCCTTTGTTCACCCTTTTCTTGCCTCTTTACTTCGTTGATTTCAGAGAGATTGGATGCTTGATGTTGGAGGAGTGGACAACCTCTATATATAGAGGACTGTCCCTCCTTTTAGGCCAACTTGAAGGCTGACTAGTTGTTTTTAGGCCAATTTGATGTCTTAGGTTTGGTTGGATTCTTTTGATGGTGTCTTTGCTTTGGAGGAGACTCTTTGATGGTTCCTTTTCTTTGGAGGAGACTTGAATTTGCTTGGAGGGTTATTATTTGACTCTTATACAAACATATGCATGGTGTAACATGCCCTTAAGGTCTTCAACATTTTCTTTTTACCATTTGACTCACCTATAACACTTTAACATGTGCTAGACCTATTTCAATAAACAAGAAACTCATTGAAATATATTATAAAAATAATATTTCTTTTCTTGAATAAATATAATATCAAAAGTGCATTTATGAGGACTGAACCTAGTTACATTTCCTTCAACAATTATTGGGCACTCTGGATAGGAGATGTGATAGACACATGTATGATTCTAGTTCTGATTTAGATAGGCATCATGATTGTCATCGTCATCATCCTTATAGGAGGAGTGATAGGGGATATTTATCAGATGTGTTTAAGAAAGCAAAGCCACTCACATTTGACGGAGAGATGAAGAAATTGTGGGATGCAGAGGCATGGTTGCTTAGCATGAGGAAATTCTTCAGATTGCATGAATATTTAGAGAAAATGAAAGCTAGAGTGGCTACATTCAGTCTCAAATGTAATGCAAACATTTGGTGGGAAGATGTGTAGAATGTCAGATGCATTAATGAGGAGGATTTGACTTGGAGTGAGTTTGAGTAGTTATTCAAGAAGAAGTATTTTTCAAAAGATACTTCGATGAGAGGGCGAAGGAATTTTATGAGCTAAAGATGGGATACATGACAGGTGATGAGTACACTAGTAGGTTATTGGAGTTACTAAGGTATGTGCCTTATCTCACGGAGGAGAAGGCTAAGATTAAAAGATTCGTTAGTGGATTACTGGTTGCATTAAAAGATAGGATTGAATTCGATGAGCATAGATCATTGGAGGAGGCCATTCGAAAGCTGAAGCATTACTATGAATAATCGAACCGCAGAACTAAGACAAAACCAGATTGGAAAGGTAATGCAAATAACAAAGGAAAATGGGAAAAAAAATTGAGTAAGACCACAAGATTCGGGTAACAAGGAGAATGTTGCACCACCTAAGAGGTTCAATGCATTAGATAGAGGACAGGGACATCGATATGAAGAGCAGAATAAGAAGCCTATGCAGTGTTGGACTTGTGGAGGAGATTATCGCAGGAGGGATTGTCCATAATACGAGAGTGGTAGGCCTAAGATATACAGTGTGCAATAGGCATAGACTATTGGAGATGTTGGTCAGAGTATTCCGCGTATCTATGCAGCATTGGATAACAAACAGGCAGAGCATCAGTCATCTATCATCGAGATGGACAGTAAGATTTTTGATCAAGTTATTTCTATTTTGATTGACCCTGGATCTAATTATATTTATGTTAGTCCTAAATTGGTGGATAAGTGTGGTTTGAATAAGGAATTACATGCAAAGTCTTAGTTAGTGTAGTTGTGTATAGGTATGAAGAAGTGAGTTCATCATTGGGTGAGAGCTTGTGCATTTGATTTGAATGGTATGCCTACCGCAACATTTGAATGTATTACTGTTGGGTTCATACAGTATGTTGTTGGGCACATATTATTTGTATCTACATAGAACCAAGGTAAATTGTTATAACAAAGCCATTGAGTGTGTTGATGACAATGGGGAACCAAGAGTCTTGCAGGGAAACAAGAAAGCCACATTAATAAAGTTGGTGACAACTATGCAAACAAAGTGTAGCCCCAGGAAAGGGTGTAAGTTATTTGCAGTGCACATTTCTAGTGATAAAGGTAAGGAAGTTGAAGATGCAAATGTGTTGAGCAGGTACCTAGTTTTGCAGTAGTTTTGGATGTATTTCCTAAGGATATTTCAGAGTTGCCACCTCACAGGGAGGTAGACTTTTCTATTGAGTTAATGCCAGAGGCAACTCCAACATCAAAAGCACCTTACAGGATGAGCACACTTGAGTTGGTTGAGTTAGCTATAGTTGAAGGAAATGGTTGACAAGGGATACATTATGCCAAGTGTATCACCTTGGGGCCATCATTATTGTCAGTAAAGAAGAAAGATGGAACCCTCAAATTATGCATTGACTACATGCAGTTGAACAAAGTGACTATCAAGAATAAGTACCCTCTACCAAGGATTGATGACTTGATCGATCAACTGAAGGGAGAAACAATATTCTCCAAGATCAACTTGTGATCTGGATACCATCAGATACGCACCAAAGAGGAGGACATTTACAAGACTGCATTTTAGACCAAGTATGGGCATTATGAGTTTGTTGTTGTTCCATTTGGCTAACTAATGCTCCAACTACATTTATGTGCTTGATGAAGAGTGTGTTGCATCTGTATTTGGATAAGTTTGTTATTGTATTCATTGATGATATATTGGTATATTCTAAAAATGAGGAAGAGCATGCCAAACATTTAGCAACATTGTTGAGGTTGTTGAGAGAGCATCAGTTGTATGCTAAGCTCAACAAGTGTAGTTTCTTTTAGACTAAGCTACATTACTTGGGGCATGTTGTCTCCAAGGATGGAATAGCAGTAGATCCTGTGAAGATAAGAGCCATCATGGAGTGGGTAGCTCCTAATAATTTGGATGAGGTGAGATATTTCATGGGTTTGGCAGGCTATTGCTGGAGGTTCATTAGGAACTTCCCACGGATTGGTTATCTTATCACATCATTGCAGAAGAAAGGCAAGAAGTTTGAATGAACAAAGGAGTGTGAGGCTAGCTTTGAGCAGCTTAAGCAGTTGTTGACACATGCGCTAGTGACAAATATTGTAGATCCAGACAAAGAGTTTGTAGTATTCACAGATGCTTGCAAGAGAGGACTTGGTGGAGTCCTTATGTAGGATGGACAAGTGGTATGCTATGGGTTGCAGAAGTTGAATGAGCACGAGAATAACTATCCCATGCATGATCTTGAGTTTGCAACGATTATACATACATTGAAGATGTGGAGACACTATCTTTTGGGCAGGAGGTTCACATTGATGAGTGATGAAAATGGTTTGCAATATCTATTTGTCCAACAGAATGTGAATGGTAGGCAGGCTCGATGGTTGGCTACGATTAGTGAGTTTGATTTTGAGATAAGGTATATCAAAGGTAAAGAGAACGGAGTGGCAGATGCTCTTAGTAGACGGATATAGGTAAATCACTTAGCAATTATGAGCTCTTATGGGACAGATCTACATGATAGGATCTTACAGGCAGCTCAGCAGGATGTCAGATATATGGATATTGTTCACAGGTTACAATAGAGTACCGATACATGTATATGTAATGGTATAGGTATAGGCACATGTGATGGTACATGTACATGTAGAGGTACAGGTATAGGTAGAGGTACATATAGCGGTACAAGTGCATAGGATGTGGATTCTTGTCTTACAACAGATGGATTGGTTAGATTCAGAGATAGGATATATGTGTCAGACAACAGTGATATCAAGAAGGTGATCTTGAGAGAGTTTCATGTGAAACCATATTCAAGTCACCCAGGTTATCAGAAGACACTGACAATAGTGAAGACATTTTACTATTGGTCGAATTTGAAGAGGGATGTAGCAGAGTTCGTGGCTAAGTGTTTTGATTGTTAGTGTGTGAAGGCAAAATGTAAGCATCCAAATGGACTGTTATAGCCAATCGTGATCCCAGAGTGTAAATGGGAAGTCATTTCCATGGACTTCATTATAGGTTTGTCGAAGACAGTCAGACAACATGATTCCATCATGGTTATTGTGGACAAGTTGACAAAGGTTGCACATTTCATTCCGGGAAAGTCTACATTTTCAGCTAGCGATGTAGCATATGTATTCATCCGAGATGTGCTCATATTGCATGGTGTTCTGAAGAAGATTGTGTCAAACAGGGATGTGGAGTTCACTTCCAAGTTTTGGAAGGAGTTATTTGCAGGTTTGGGCAGAGAGTTGGCCTTCAGTACAACTTATCATCCACAAACAAATGGACAGACAAAGATGGTCAACAGGATATTGGAGGGCATGTTGAGGATGTATGTGATGCATCAACAACAAAAGTGGGAAGAGTATCTTCCACTGGTAAAGTTCACGTACAACAATGGGTATCAAGAATCTTTGAGGATGAGTCCTTTTGAGGCATTGTATTGGCAAAGTTGCAACACTCCCATCAGTTGGAGTGATCTGGTTAATAGGGTGTTGATTGGACCAGAGATGCTGGCAGACATGAAACAGGAAATGCAGGTGATCAAGAAAATCTAAAGGCAGCACAGGACAGGCAAAAAATATATGCAAATAGGAACTAGTTGTTCAATAGGTTCCAGGTTGGGGAACATGTGTATTTGCGCATCAAACTGAAGAAGAGCTCCTTGCGGATTGGATCATGTGCCAAGATGGCACCACAGTTTGTGAACCCTTTAGTATCATTGATAGGATTGGGCTAGTAGCCTATCAACTTGCACTACCTCCGACAATGAAAGTCCATGATGTTTTCCATGTGTCCTTACTTAAGAAGTATGTTAGAGATGTTGATCATGTGATTGGCTCATCTGTATTGCTGGTGGAACCAGATGGAGAATTCCAGTCAAATCCTCAGTGTATATTGCAAAAAAAGGTGGTCAAGCTCCGGAATTGAGCAATCAAAAAAGTTAAAGTGCAGCGGAAGCACTTTGGGCTTGATGAAGCTACATGGGAGATGGCGGATCATATGGCTATGTATCCTTCCTTGTTTTCCAGTTGGGGCAAAGTAGTTTTGGCTTGGTGTTTTGGTGTATGCTTTGGTATATGTTTTGATGATTTTGTTATATGCACATATTTATATGGATGTAAATACTGCCATGAGCTAAGTTATAAAGCTCCAATAAGCGGTATGGGTGTCATGTCATTATGTTGTTATGATTTCAGTAGGGTGATCATTGTAAATACTACATCGAGATATGTTATAAAGCTCCGTGGGCAATATGTTTGCTTTTCAGTGGTTTTGTTGAGGTCTTGGTGTGGTCTAACACTGAGGATAGTGTTCCCCAAGGGGGACGGTTATGTAACAACCCTGGTGAAAATTCCATGTAATAAAAGTTAATAAAGGAAAAAATAAAAACCACGGTTGATGGGACACTTATTCCAAGCTTAATGTTGGGCAAGACATCCTAGTGGGTTTTCATTTGGTTATTTATGGCTAAGGAAATTGACAAAGGCAAAATGGCATTTTTGGCATATTTATTTACGAAAATAATGGAAATTAGGAGAAAAGGAAGGTGAAAGGTTACAAGCTACATGTGAGGAGGGAATTGAAGGAAAATAATGAAAATTTAAGAAAATAGAGGCCTCATTCATAAAAAGGCTTCTAAGGATCAGTTGGTAACCTTTTGTCAGTTGAGTTCTGAAGGTATCTCATTATTCTTTCTCTCTCTCTCTCATTCTTGGGCACTTAGAGTTTTCTTGGAGCAATTTTGGCATTGTAGCAAGAAAGGCAAAGAAGGCAAGAGGAAGCAAAGATCAAGCAGGGAAAGGCGAGATTAAGCAATGAAAACATGATTCTTTGCAGGTATCGATTTGCATGTATATTTTCTTTGCTAGATTTAGCATGCATGATATTGCATATGGTTCTTTTCTGTCATGGCATGGGTTTTGCCAGGTGTAACAATGTTTTTCATCCTGGCCTTGCCATTTCCAGATAGCCATGGTGTGACGAGGTTCTCATGTTTTGGTTGAGCTGGATTGTTGGATGGATTCGAAGCTAAGTGGGGTGGATCTCCGAATGATAGAGTACATGGCCTAGTGGTCCCTGAACTAGACTGTGGATTACAGTAAAGCCACTAGCCTAGTGACTCCTGAGCCAGGCTATAGGTTGTGGTAAAGCTAGGATTGTGTTGCCTCGATGGGTCTAGGAATCCTTGTTGGTAAATGGCAGGATATACGGTAAATCCAAGAGGTGGTTTGCTCTCTATTGGGCCTAGTAATCCCGGATTTGGGATATGCGGTAAAGCCTAGAGAGTGGTTCTCGGTTTAGGGCTTAAATATCTAGGTTTGGATTGCGGTAAATCCTAAGAGACTAAGAGTTCGGAAAATTCCTCACGGTGTAGGTGGAGAAATCCGGTGCCATCCATGCTTGTTTGGCCTAGTGATCGGGTGGATATCATGGTAAAGTCCGTTATGATGTGTTGATTGTGTTGGCCCAGTGATCCAGGATGGATTACGGTAAAGCCTGGTTTTTATTGATGAGGGTGAGGTGGTTTAGCCTCGGTATGCCCTGGTTGGTTGTTTTGGTTTGAGTCCCACATTCATGCTTGAAATATGGCCGGGGGCAAATGGTTGAAGAGAGATTTGGTTCAACCATTTTATGGTCAGGTGGAACGTGGTAGTCCCATCTCTGGTTGGTTTATTGCATTCATTAATGATAAATTCATTCCCTTTATTTTCATGTGCGAATGTACTAATGTATATGTGGATTTCACGACTGATATGCTTATGATATTTTTGTCCCTAGTATGTTGTGTTTCGGGAATAAGTACCCTAGGGCTTTGGGTTAGAACCCCAACAGAGCAGAAGCAAACTACAACAAGAAACACTCATACAACTAAGGCAAAATGCTTATATAATCAAACTACGTAAGATCGACCATACCCGGATTTCTTTCGTTCGAGTAGGTCTCGCAAGGTTCAGACCCTCCACAACTCCAGATGTTCTTCAAACTTGAAAATCATTCAATTCGAACATACATAACAATATAGAAGTAAAGCATATTCACGAAATTGAATTTATATTATATAAACAAATGATTGATCATACATCAAAACAACATTCATATATGAATTAAAACATAATTTGATGCATAAACAGAGTTAATTTCGGAAACAAGACAACATTTCTTTTATTGCAGTAAGCTATAAATAACATGGAGAGAATTCACCTGAGTCTTCTTCTTTCAGCTCCAAGTGGGACTATCCTCTGGATTCGTCCTATCCTAGCCTTCAACAATCTTCTTCCATAACCAACACCATGATATCTCAAGCAAGAGGGAGAATATCTATAATCAAGGAAACAAGGGTTTCCTGAAGCTTGGGGAAGTGCATGAGGCACATGGATTCATCAGACTCAGTCAGGGATAATCTCAGTATAATAAATCTATCTCTTCTCCCCTAAGGCCTTCCCATAGAGGTGTATTTATACCTTTCCCAATTAGTTTTTTAGTTTGGAAACAGTTGGACCACGGGAACTAGGAGGCAGTCAACATGTAAAACCCATGAACTCCGCCCATAATTAAGGAAATTTAATTTTTTTAAGTGTTTTAATACATATACGCAGGTTGGGTATTAACTGACCCGCATGTACACACTTTTATCTCAGGACAGAGTAGCGTACAGGGAATAAAAACTTTTTTTTACATATTTGGACCAAGTCTGGAAGGAGGGGTTGCCCTAAGCCATAAAGCAAGCATAAAAAATACTAAGAGTGGTAAATGGTGCTATAACAGATGCCCTCTAATATATGAGGTTAGAAGGGGTACATGATGGCTGAAATGTATTAAGTGTATGGAAAGAATCTTGTCAAGATTGAGAAGGACTTCACCAGAATTCAGCTTGCCAACCCATCAAAAGAGATTAGAAAGAATCTGTTGTCTGAGGCGAGCATACCCATGCTCAGAGAAAGTAAAGCATGTCCACATATCAAGTACAAGTGGATCCAATATGTATATAAGTATAAAGGAACTGAAAGTACATAATGGATCATTTGATTGTGATCGAAAAAGTACATGTCGGAATATCACATATAAGAAGATGATCAATGATGCTAAAGGGTGAAGTTGATCACTGATGTCAAAAATTGATCCCAATAGTACCAAATGAACATGATGGAATAAAATGATACTACATCGGAACTTGGATGCCAACATATAAGATGTCGCTGTGAATAACTGCAACATATAAGGTGGATGGTGTCAACTAGCAACAAGAGGAGCAATTGACAAGTGAACCAAAAGATGTTGATGCAACCTGAGGTCTTCACTGACCGCCACGGTACATTTCTACACAATGGGAATAAATGGTTTGAGGTCGACCATGTGAGAAATCATTTGATTACCGGTCATTGATGTATACCATTAAAAAATGCGAGACTACTCACCGATAATGATAATGAGAGTCAAGGTACCCAATACAATCTAACAAGTGCAAATGAATGAGCTAAAGTCGAACACCTAGAAGAATCTATCAATCAGGGGACAATGATGGTTTCCCACTATCGATAGTGAAGGAATCTGCCACTAATGACTACAAACCCCAAGGTACTACCAAATGGACTCTAGATCTTTTTCCCAGAGCAAATGAGCTGTAGTCGATAGGAAAAGATTCGCTAGAAGGAAGGCATTAAGGCATCCTTCATCAATCTAGCATGAGTGTAACTTGTAGGCCAATAATGTGGAAGGAATCGGACGAAAAAGATGTAGTAACCCAACTAAAGCACATTTCTTGCATACATAAGATGTAGCTAGCACACGATAGAAACCCTCTGAACCAACCAATAATGAAAGCTGACACAAAGGCGAGGAATCCACAAATAGGGTCAAATGGAAAAGAAGGCACTGCATGAATCCCAATGTGTGATAATGAACGCTGATGTCGAACACAAGGGAAACCACTCAGTCAAAGACCCATGATACTGATCGATGTTGAGCACAAGCTGACCTATCAATAATGAAAATAGGACTAGGGTGCAACTCTAGGTCTGCCCTTAGAGCAATATGTCGTAGTCGATAAGGACAAGATCCACCAACAAGAAGTCAATGGAGACCTTCTCAAACCGGCACGAGCAAAGGACCAATATAACTGATCTGATGACAAACATGACACTAATAACGAGGGATGGCCGACTGAAAAACAGGTCAAGAGACACCACAGAGAGGCTGACTCAGGCTTACTTCCCTTGAACAAAGGCATGACTCAATGATGACTATATGGCAGCACATGATAACTCTGTTTAAGTTTTTCATGCAAGAGGCAAGAGAAAACTCTCCATATGATTGGAAGAGGTAACCAATCAGAGGAGTACTAACTCAATAACAAGGTTAAGGCACACCTAAGTCAAACTATATCCCACCCAATGGAGGAGAGACTTTCTTTTGAGTGCTTTGTTCAAGGGCGACACAACTAACTCTAGCTGCCAACAAAATATGGAAATGTTGTCCCGTTCCCGCTCTTTTTGGAATATATAATTTTTTTTGTTGTTTTCTTTAAGCTGGAAAAAGAATAAAAGAATGCTATAGTACAATGGAAAGAACAAGTGTCAAAGAAACAAATGATCTAGTTCCTGGGAGGGGAACATTCCTATGCTCAATGGAGGGAGGCGAAACTGGTTAAGGACACTCAAAGGGATGCTCTTTCAATGGGTAAAAGGATGCATCAAATTACAGAAGCGAAGCGATTGCATGGTTGATTTTGTAGAAGACATGGTCAAATAAGTGGCTTAAACACGAGTCCAAGTGAAGCCGACTTAAGGCCAAAAGGTGCAAATAGTCAAAATGCAATGCAACAGTACAAATCAACACAAAGGAGCCTCTAGGGTATAAGGCCAAAAATTAGTGTGGAAGAAAGGAGAATGTATCTTCAACGCATCAGTCATGGCAGGACTAAAGAGGACTCTCGAGCCTACTCAGTATAGCAGCATGGGCAATCGATGTCAACGAGGTTCTAACTAAGATGCCCATGGAAAGGATGGATCTACCATTGCATCATGATTTCAAAATCGACGAGTGAAAATGGTTTGCTAACCAGATATGATGGGGTTGACCCTATGGCTAATGTATCACTGAATGGAGGCTAGTATGCAAGATGTAGTGGAAAATGGTTTTCCCTAACCTAAATTCCAGTGAGTAAACAACACCTGCCATGACGGGTGTCACGCGGAATGAGTCGATCTTGCGGACAAGATAGACCTTCCTAGAATCTAATGAAGACCTAATGACAAACAAACCAACCAGACACTATCTTTCTCTAAATGTGCTTTATAAATAATGGCAAACAAATGTGTTTAAGGCCTACCTCATGTCCAACACAAGTTTGAAGATGCCTTTGCTCCTTTGATCCAAGTAACTTCCTTTGTCACAAACCTACAAACACAAACAAGGCAAACGATTAAATAGCACCTGAATAACCAGTATTATAAATCATATTTAACATGAAAGTCAAGGAGTCCATGAAACAAATAACATGAGATACTTGTTGAGAAAAATGAGCTTGATTGTATTAATTCAAAAAGGAGAAGAACTTTACAACCTTTGCCTTGACACTGTACAAGCTCCTCCTAGGGTCCAACAAGAAGTCTCCTCTACTTTGAAAAGCTTCACTCACTCCCCAATGAAGCCAAAAAGGTATATGATCTCTCCTCTTAAGCTCAAATAGGAAGTCTTGATTTAACTAGCATTTACCCTCAAAAGTTGAGCTTCTAACCCCTCTAGCCACTAACCCAATGCCTCAATTTATAGTGCAATGGAGATCAGTTACCAGGTCCTCCTTCAAAGGGATAGAATCCTCCTTCAAAGCGATAGCTCCTCCTAACAAGGAATTAGCTCCTTCTCTTATGGGATGCATGAACTACTTTGGAGCGAACAATCCATGTCAATATTCCTTCTAGAGAACTCTAGAATTAACCCAAAGTGAGTTTTTTAAGATAAAAATTGCGCCTTTTGACTTTCAAAGGGGTACGCACCCTCCCCTTTACATACAAAGCGTATAAGTATGCAGATATCCTGAACAAAAGGTGCGGGCCTGCAGGCAAAAGTGAGAGAAAGTGCAGAACCAGAGTTACATTGTTTTTTTGATGTCTTTATCTCATTTCTAAAGCTTGTTTTGAAGAGATTAGGTTTGAGACTTGCTTAGGAAGCTGGCATAGGTGGTGATAGACCCATACTGACTGCAAATAATCAAGGTGACAATATTTTGTGTAACAGATTGCCCCCTAAAGTGCGAAGTCTGTAGTAGATGAGGATTTCATTTATCATTTAGGAAGAGTGAACTACTTTATCATTTCGAGGATCATCTCGCGGAGAGCCAGGTCGGAACCTGTAAAAACATCCAATGCAAAATATATATATGAGATCATATCATCGCTGAGGTAGGAATTCCCATACTCAGATAAAAACTGACTAAAAGACTAAAAACTGACTAGAAGACTAACTACTGCTCTGATATAGGAATGACCTCGTAACACATCATAAATACAGACACATATGGACACAGTATGGACGCAACCATCTGTTTATGAATAGTCCATAATATAATGAATACAAAATTCCTCGCAACCTCGATGGTGGAAACTAGATCCAGGGTATTCATTTCTACGTCCCGAAATAGTACGATTCTATCCATGTGATTGAATGTGTCGAAGTCGAACATGGTAGAAACCGCTTGATTACCAGTCAATGATGTAAACTGTTAACAAGCGTGAGAGAAACCACCAATAATGACAATGGCTCTCAAAGTACTCAACACAATCCATGAAATGTGATAAGATGTGTTGATGTAGAACATGTCATGGAATCCCTTGATCGAAAGTCAATGATGTAAACTGTCATCAAAAGCGAGAAACCTGCCATTGAGGCATGCAGATCTCAAGGTACTGACGATTCCTAGATCATCTTTCTAGATAATGAGCTGAAGTCGATAGAAAGCGATCCGTCGCAGGCAAGCCCACAACACGAAATCATAGATCAAGTTGAAGAAATTTAGTTGCAAGGACTGACTCAGGGATGGTCAAGATGGATGACAGACATTTTGTAGATGAATGGCTGATTTGCACTGACCTCTTGAACACATAACGACACGACAGATGGTTTGGTGACAATTGACCCAAAGTTAATACCCAGAAACCGGCTGAAGACTTTCAATATGGTTTGATCAACTTGTAGGTAAAGGATTTCCCAACCCAGGTGAATGAAAGTGTCGTGTTCAAGAGTGGTTATAAAATATGACAAACAGACTCACTTTTCTCTCTTTTCCCCCACCATTTCTGGCAAGTACCTCTTTATTTTTTACAAGCTTGAGGAGGATAACATATGCCTGATTATAAGCTCACCCTTCGGGTGAGTCCAACTTAGTTTAAATTCGAACCCTAAGAAGGAGTGGTTTGTTCCTGTTTGTAATAGAACAGGTCCTTTACTGTCGAATTTTAACGAGTCCAGTATAGGAGAAACCCGACATTTTTCATTTTTAGAGAGTCTAAAAAAACTAAACAAGACTCCAGGGTTTGAATTTTTCATAAATTTGTGTCGCCCAAGCCCGAAAAAGTATAAAATAACACTCGAGAGAACCGCTTGATCTTTTACGACCAAGGAGTACTTTTCGTTATTAGTGTCTTTGATCCCAAAAAGTAAAAAAGCGACCAAGGACACGTCATTTTATAACCAATATCGAATTTGAAACGACAAAAATACGGCGATATTTTTATGTTTTTACAGTCGAAAAAGAGCTGTAAATCGACCGTCTTTTAATTCATTTTAACGAGCTTAAAAGAAAAACTTGGCAATCTTTTCATGTTTTAGGAGTCAGAAAAGGGCTTAAAAGGTGACTCTGGTTGAAAATGATCGATTTCGCCCGAATAATCCTGTTATCTTGCACAAAAACACGAACATTACTCATACCTACTTGAAAGAGATAAAAACGTCATAATAATACCTTTTTAAAGTGAAACATAAACAAATTCGAAATTCATTTACTCAAAAAACTTATAAAAAGGGGGTTTTACAATTCATTTTTACAATTTGTGATTTGGGTGAGGAAATAGTGCTTTTGCTCTAAAAACTTCCCAAGAGGATTGCGGAAAATCCAACCATCGGAATCGGATGCCGTCTTCACCAGGTAATCCACATCATCCTACTCTTGTTTTTCATCCGTTTAGTTTTTCAATTTAGTCATTTATTTGGTTTCTTAGGAGGGTTTTTCAGCAAAAAACCCGCACTCAGGGTACGCAGGCCCACCACTGCGAACCTACGGACCCCGACTTTTTCTCCATTGGAAAAACGTCGGGGTCCGCACCTTCCATGTAGACAAAGTGCGGCCCCACGCACTGTGTCCAAAGGAAGGGTGCATACCCCGCCACAAGGGTTTCCAACCAAAAATTCTCAAAATTGGACCAAAGAAAAACATTTCTAGCATGCTAAATGATCTTGTGGCTTGATGTAGGAAGTACATCATGCTAGATTGGAGAGAACGAGAGCACGAGGATGTGGATGCAGCCGCATGGAATCATCAACCTTCGCTGGATGCTTTGAGGGCGTGCAGACTATACAAATACTGGGCCATTCCTGGCATGAGGGCTCAGGTGGACTTCTTGCAGTGGATGGTTGACAGGTGGAACGTCCAGGACCAGTGCTTCTTCATTGCTGGCCACCAGCTCGAGATTCAGCCGGCGGACATATATTTTTTGACCGGTTTGCCTAAGAGAGGCATTGACTTGACCCTGTTCGGGGCTAGGGCGGGTGGCCAGTCCATCGATAGCCTCCGACTAGAGTACTGCAACAGCCAGACTAGAGACAAAGGAATAGACATAAAGAACATAACCCTTCCTGAACTCAAAGTAATTGCATTCACTGTTACTCGACTTTGCGGGGATGCCACTTTACACATTGCCACCGGATCCCAGATGCGGATGGCAGTCGACTGCTTTCAGGGCACCGTTTTCAACTGGTGCGATGCTGTGTTGGCCAACGTGAAGGGCCAATTGACCAGGGCCAAGAACAAACGACTAAAGACTTTTGGTTATGGAGCTATAGTCGTCAGCTTTGGCCTAGAGAGGATTCCTATGCTCATCCCGCAACACCTCACAGTTGGACCCGGGCATCCACGAGAGCCCAGACTGATGCGATGGGTTGCAGTCATGGCCCGTCATCCTGACGAGGGGACAGAGGTCATCCGGTTCAAACCTGAGTTCTTACAATGGCTGGAACATCAGGTCTTCTCTATCCAGGACTTTCCATATACTGGGATTGACTTTCATGAAGACCCAGACATGGCTCTTCCTCCAAGAGAGCAGTGGGATGACTCAGGTAATCATTTTCAACACTTTCCTAATGTTAATTTTTATTATTTTTATATCGTCTCAAAACTGATAGTAATAATTTTTAAAATGCAGACGTGGATCCACAGCGACCAACCACTCTCCGGCCCTTCAAGAGAAAGCAACCACTTGCGCCAGCTCCAGCCCCACAAGACGAATCAGCAAAGACCTTGGCCGAGTTGGAGAGTCACCTAGAGCGCTTGATAGGGAACATTCCCGAGACGAGCATAGACGACATCCCTCGTCGGCTTCAGCGCTATGTGATTGGAGTCCCAGACCTTTTAGGAAGTTCCTTTGTAAGGTGGCCCATGCAGTGGTTTCATATCGAGATCATCACCAGTGATGGGATGATCGCTTATGTAGTCACACGTGACATTTTGCTTTTTGTACCTATCATTTTTGCCGATCATAAGGTGTTTTTCAACCTATGATCGAAGACGATGTATTTTTTGACACACTCCTATATATATATGATATCATTATTACTGGCTTGTCTTGTTTTTTTTTTCTCGGTAAAAGACTATGCTATTTCTATTAACTGGTAAACATAAAATTACAATAGGGGGCAGCTGTCGAAGCCTGCTCATCACATATGTTACAAAAATTCCCCATAGTAGAAGAGCTGGGGATGTCATCCAAGCTTACAACCAGATAGACTGAACAAACTGCCAAATTCATTGGCCTTACAAAGAAACAGAGAAAGAGAGTACTGAGAATGTTGGTGAGGTAAATCCCCTCTACGGATAGAGGCGATCCCTACTAGCCCAACAGGGGTCTAGCAACAATCAAACAATGCTGCACTGCAGGTTCCTAGTTGTAATTAACAAGTGGGTAAGAGTGACCTACTTGGATTCCAACACTATGTTTGTCGAAGAGATAATCCTCTCGCTCCTTCGCTCCAGCCGATCACAATTCCCCGCTATCCTCGCGGGCGAACACCTGCACAAGCAAAGAGAGGGCAAACAAGAGCATAAAATCTACTAACAACAATTATGTATCAGTCAGGAAGGATACAATTTGCATTAATCGTTCATAGGACAAATGGAAATGGAACCATAAGAGCAGTCATCTATCTTTATTAATCAGAAAATAGAGTAAGGTACAACTGAAGTCCTGACGCTGAGTCCTTCTCTAGAGGGTCCAGCCAGCATGTCTTCCAAACATTCACCTTGAAGCAAATCTCCCAAGTCAAAGAGGTCTCTCTCTCACATACAAGGCAACAAACTCATGACCTTCCTCAAGCTCAAAGCAATCTTCACACAACACACCAAATGCCTACAAAGAGCAGCACTAATGCACTAAGAATTCCTCAATCAAAGTCTATATTTTCCAAAACTAGCTGCTCATGGGCAAGGGAGGAGGCTTATAAAGGAGAAGGAGTCTCCTTGAATAGGTAAAGGATGAGCTTT
>APFE031167345.1:164825-191497 GCA_000404065.3 Pinus taeda | reverse complement strand
ATTTTGTTCTTTTCGTTTTAATCTTAATTTCTTTTTGTAAAACTTGATAGGACCTTATGTTTTCTATTTATAAAAGACAAGTTTACACCACATAGATGAGATAGGTGGCCTCAACTTGCCCAATGGGAAACCAAGTCCGCTGGCCACCTATCCTCGTTATATGCCATCCAAAAGTAATATAGTTTAAGGCGATCTACCCAAGCTATATATACATCTATATCATGATAAGAGTCTGAGTTTCTGTCTATCATAAGCATACATTAATAAAAGTAAATGATATCCGCTAAAAACCAAAAAAACATTCTGGAACTTGACTATTCCTTTTGATCCTCTGAGGCTGAGTCAACCGGGGCGGGTTTTCAGCTGAGTCTCCTAGTGCTTCTGCTAGCTCGATAATACATGGGATATGCCTTTGAATATGATATAGGTGAATGCCCTGCTTGCATAGTTGGAACTAGATGGCCTGCAGGTCTTTCTTGTAGTTTGGCATGTCATGGAGGGTAAGTGCCATCCCCATTGATAGCTTCTCCATTGCCTTCCCCATGAGGCTCCTCATGAGCCAATCCAAGTATAGAGTATGCTTGAATTGTGTGAGTCTCCCCCTTGTATTCCCTGGGTCTGGGATTACCTCATGCCAGGCCTCCATTTTCTCTTTTGAATCTGCCTGCTCTTTTATTTGTGCCTCCCAATCTTCTAAGATCTTCCTGATACCTGCATCCATCCCTACCCTGTATGATGTGGCCGCTTCATTAGTAAGCCTTTCTACTGGCTTCCTTCCACGTCGGGGTTCCAAGGTACCCGGGTTAGCTGCACGAGGCAGCTCCCTTCCCCTTCTACCTCATCCTCTTCCACAGGCTGGTCTTGCCATATCTCCTATTATGTGAACGTGTTCACATACATTTCGAATTAGAGCATAGACATTACGTTCCAGAATTTCCTCAATGTTGTCGCTTCTCCTCTCCTCGCCTTTCCTGCCACACTCATCTCTGCCCCGGTGTCCCTCTGCCCATTGCTGCAATGCCTCTCCTATGCCAGGATTACGCGCGCCTCTCCCCTGCCAAGCAATAGACTCTCTACCTTTTTGGTGTTTTCCTCTCTCTGCTCTGCGTCTGGGGCAGTGTCTTGGCACCTAGTTTGAGTGAAGCTTTCGACAGTGTCTGCCCTCCCCTCAAACCAGATTGCCACTATAACCATCCGATCCTCTCTGCCACTCCCAATTATCCTCTCTCTCATCTGCTTACCTACCTACTTCACTTCCTCACTGGTTATCGGGCAAACCAGCTTAATTGTGGGTGATTCCTCATGGTCCCGATACCTTACAGGTTCAGTCCCAGTGCCTTCCCTCCCAGTATACCCAAGTCTCTCCCACCTACTTCCCGACACCCCTCTCTGGTCATATCCCTCATTCCCCCTCCATAGAAACTCATAGACAACATTGAAAAAGACAAGTAAAACTAGATAACATACTCGATGTCGCTTCAAAGGTGTTGTTGCAGGTTGCTGGGTTGATAATCCTCGTCAGTTCTCCATCTCTCCTCCGCAATTATGCTCTCCCCGTCACCCTTCATACCTTCATACTCCCCATCCTTCCCTCTTTGTTCCATCCATCCTCCTGTCCTGTCCTTCCCACCTCCGTCACTACCCTGACACTAGCTACCACTTCTCAATGCCCCTCTGTACATTATCATGCGGGAGGCCACCGCACCCATCACCATGAGTGTGTGGGCTATACCCAACATTCCTTTACCCTGACAACCATATCTGTCCTGCATTCTCGGGCACTCACCCCGATCAGGGGGTTTTAATTTGAATTTGAATTTATTTATCTATTATTATTTTTTTACCTTTTCTTGTGTTGCAGAGTTTTTGTCAATACTCGACTAACAACTCGACTCACTATGTCAATTTGATAGTTGATTTTTAGTTTTCGTTACAATGGGTTAAGTTCGCATCCATTGTATGTCAATTAGATGGTTGGTTTTTAAGTTTTCATTGCGATGAGTCAAGTCTGCCCCTAATTGATGGTCAAGTTTTCGGAGGAAATATCTGGGAAGATCCATCCCAAGGGAACACATATCGCTGGCTTATTAACATAGCCTAACCTTGAGGGTGTCAAGGAGAATTGACCCCATAGCCTCCCAATAACGAGGTGCTTTAGCGATGAGAACTCGAAGAATTAAGCTAACCCTTGACGCTTGCAATGTGTCAAGTTATCTTAGACTAAGCTTTTAAAAGAGATATTTTTTAAAAGAAAAAAATTACTATTAATATAATGACACTTTGTTTTAGGAATTCATTTTTAAAGTTGATTTTCTTTTGTTATAATTTTTGGTCTTGAAATATGTTGAAAATTTAAGGCTTTTTATAGTCATGATATTTTGTTTTCATTCCATGGGTGAAAAATGTTGAAATTTTAATGTTTATAGTAGACGTGATATTTTATATTTAACACCATGATTGAAAAATGTTAAAATTTCAAGGTTTTTGGAGTCATGATATTTATATTTAATGCCATGGTTTAAAATTGCTGAAATTTTAAGGTTTTTTGGAGTCGTATTATTTTATCTTTAACACTATCGTTGAAAACTGTTGGAATTTTAAGGCTTTTCAAAGTCATGATATATTATTTTTAATGCCATTGGTAAAAATGGTTAAAATTTTAACTAAAAAAAGTGCTAATGCAACATGAACACTTTTAGATTTCGAGGTGTTTTGTCATGTTCATTGCACAATGTTTTTAGTTTTTAACGTTATTATTAAAAAATGGATTTTCAACACAAAATAAGTGTTGATGCAACGTCAACAATTTACGTATCAGGGGTGTTTTTCAATGTTTATTGTAGATTGTTTTTGGTTTTTAACGCTGTTGCTAATTGGTTTTGGAATTTTAACCAATTTTTTTTTTTTTGATGTAGCATCAACACTTTTCTTTTTCAGGGTCACAAAAATAGTTTTTTTTAGGGCTAAAATTCGTGTTTTGAGGTTACCATTCTCATTAATTTGGTAACTTTGTTGGACTAGTTAAATACTCTTTTAATCATTTTAGATTTTTAGTTGTGATGCTTATGTACATGTTCCAAAGGAAAAACAAAGTACGATGGATAATAAAACTGAAAAGTATATCTTTATTGGTTATAAAGATGACCTATAAAATATTATAAACTTTAGAAACCAATAATTAAGAAGACTATTTATAGATGGGTTGTTGTCTTTTGAGAGGTTAAATATATCTCCAAATAGGAAGCCTACCAAGGAAAAAGGAACTAGAAAACACAAAGTCCCCTAAAAATGTGCTTTAAAAATGTTGCTCCTGGAATACATTCACAATAACAGTCTTTAATTTTTACACATTAGAGTATAGAAAGATGCTAGGTACATAAAAAATTGGAGTATAAAATCTAAAAGTGTCTCCTTGAGTGCTGTCATGAAATCTGCTGAACGTTGCCTTCAGAACATGGTAAACCTGCTCACCATCCCATAGAGTTTAACCAGGCCAGGGATGATAACTACCTGAGGCATTTCATACTTAGAGAGCTTGAAATGACTAGAAAGAAATCTCTAGGGGGGTTTCTTTTCCGTAATTATTTTTCTGAGCCCAGAAAAGAATAATTCTATACCGAGAAGATCCCTAACTACTACTATATAGTTTTAACGAGCCTAAAGTAGCCACTGCTTGAGGTGTTCATATTTAGAGAGTCTGAACCACCCAAAGGAAACTCCAAGGGGCTTCTGTTTCGTAAATATTCCCTTAAGGTCGGAAAATAATAAATATGTACTCAAGGAATCCCTAGGCTACCACTGTTCCATGTAGTTTTTATGAGGCAAGATCAGTTACTGCTCGAGAGTTTCAATTTTTCAGATTCTGAAAACATCCAAAGAAGACTCTGAAAGGCTCATTTTCCATAATTAATTTGTCAAGTCTGGTTAAAGGAATAAACTTACCCAAGGTAGATTTCTCCTTTATTCTACATGAGTTGTGGGGAGAAACACCTAAATATATGGAAAATGATAGCACACTAATTATTCTCTCTCTCTCTCTCTCTCTCTCTCTCTATATATATATATATATATATATATACACACACACACACACACACACACACACACACATAATAAAAGAAATCAACCAGATGAACTAGTAAGAGGGTGGTCATTTTCATGGACCAACTCCATCTTTGGATCTCTTCTTACCTCCTGCAAAAATTATTGTCGGGAGAGCGGTTGGTGATAAATCTTGAGTCAATGTCCATTTACTACAAAAGAGGTATGACTGTCATCAATAGTTTTAACGTAGACTGAGCCACTATCTAAAACCTCATCCACCTCATAGGGACCTAACCACCTAGTGGAGAATTTACCTTTGAGCTATTTGAACTTACTGTTATAAAGCAAGGCCCAATCTCCTAGAAAAAAGAACTTCTTTTTAATAAACTTATCATGCCAACGAACTCTCTGATCTTGTGCCAACATGGTTCAATGGAATGCATCTTGTCTAATCTCGTTAAGCTCATTCAACTGCATTAACATTTGTTCTTGGGCTTCATTATGATTCATCCCGAGTTGAGTAGAAGTCCGAAATGTTTTCACTTGGAATTCAATAGGAAAAAATACCTATTTACCATAAAATAGCTCATACAGGGTGTGCCCTATCACATTCCTCCAAGTTATGTGGTAGGCCCATAATGCCTCCAGCAACTTGTCAGCCCAATCCCTGTGATGTAACTGAATGGTCTTGGTTAATATGGATTCTAATACTTTGTTAGTGGATTCCACCTGCCCATTGGCTTGAGTGTGGTAAGGAGTATATTTCCAATGTTTGATTCGGTATTGTTCAGTGAGAGCCTTGACCAATTTTGATCTGAACTGTGTGCCCTGGTCAATAACAACCTCTCGGGTACTCCAAATCTAGTGAAAACGTCTTCCAAAAGGAATTCCCCTACCGCCTTTTCAGTTGCAGCATACAAAGCCTTGGATTCCACCCACTTTGTAACATAGTCAATGCAAACTAAAATATATTTTTTCTTCTTTGACATCGGGGAGATAGGTCCCACAAAATATAATGCCCACTTCTTGAAAGGTTCTATTGATATAAGTGTCTAAAGGGGCATCTCATTCAAAGGAACTAGTCCCCCCATCCTCTGACAAGTGTCACAATTGGATACAAACTTTTTGGCATCTTTGAAGAGCGAGGGTCAATAATACCCCGTACGAAGGACTTTGTATGTGGTACTTTTGTCTGCAAAGTGCCCCCATAAGGCTCACTGTGGAAGGCCTTCAACACATCAAATATCTCATTTTCTCGCACACATCTTCTCATGTTCAAGTCGGGTCTAGTGTAGAACAAGTCTCCATCGATCTAGGAGTAGTTGGAACTATGCTATATAATGTTATGTTTTTCCCTAATAGACAGATTCTGAGGCAACTTCCCTAACACCAGGTAGTTGGAAACATATGCAAATCAGGGAATAATGGTACCTATAGAAAAAACTTCTTCATTCGAGAAATCATTTGGTACTGGTGTTTGTACATTTCCCTGCATGACATTCATTCGAGACAAGAAGTCAGCTACCAAATTATCTCTCCCAGGCCTATCAATCACAATTATGTTAAACTATTGCAACAACAGTAGCCATCTAGTATTCCTACCATTAGTGATAGATTTGTTCATCAAAATTCTAATGGAAGAATGATCATGTTATGAAACCAGCTCAAGAAAAGGTAGAACAAATAGATCAATGCCTTAGAATTCAGCCTCTTCGAGGGGGAAACCTCCTTTTCATTACATAAATGAACAATTCTTGGATGATTCAAATGACAAAACTTCCTTTCTATATATAAGAGTCTAAGGAGTCACAATATAACCCAATCGACCTAACAATAATAATATAAAGCCACAAAAATAGCAATAGAGGGATTCTATGGGGCACAATAATAACAATATGGGGACAATATGGGCACAACAATATTAATAAGGGGTACAACTACAATAGTAATGGGGTAATCACTAGTATTATAGGGACCCAATAGATCATTATGGATAACATTATGTAATGTCTAAATTTGCCAAGGGAATGAAAAACTGCTAACAATTCCTTTTCAGTAACACTATAGTTTAGTTCTGCAGGGGAAAGATTCTTGCTAACAAAATAAATAGCATAAGGAGAATGATCATCCCTTTGTCCTAAAACTGCTCCAAGTGCGGCATTTGAAGCATCTGTGCCAATGTGGAATGGTAAGGATCAATGTAGAGTTAGAAGATTGTCTTACCATGACATCCCGTTTTGCTTAATATTCCTCTCTTTTCCTATATATTTACCACCTAAATAAAGCCATATCCATTAGGTTTTGAAGAAGGTATGCAATAATATTTCTTCTTATTCATGTTTGACTTTATACACTATTGTTTTATTAAAGTATGCAATTGGCTACCAAATCGGTCTGTTCCCATAGCTAATCCAGATTTCTGTAGTTGTCTCCATTGTTTGCAAGGTTTAGAAGCTCCAAGTTAGCAGCGAAGAATGCAGATGGATAGAGAATGGTTTCCTTGTGGATCCCTTCCTATCCCCTTGAAACTGTTCATTAATATAAGCGCAGGAGATCACGGTCAAACCCCAAGTCAATTGCAGGATTGTCGCCGAAACAGAATCGAAGTTCAATCGAAATATTATTGATTTGCTTTTAGAATAAAAAATTGAAGGATTAGCGATATAGTTTAGATAAGATAAATATTTTAGGCTTAAATTACTCATGTTGTTATGCCAGAAACCTATTATAAAACTTATGGCTGCACTATGATTTGGTGCGTGCCAGATGATGCAATTTTGAAACAGTTTTTGAATTTCGTTTACCAGCAATAGAATTGGTTTTGTGTGTATGCGTTGCGTTGATTAGAGATTATGAACTGATATGTGGAGGGCCCCTATGAACAATGACATGTCTTAACCAATTGCAATTTGATTTCTTTTCATTCCTTGAATACTTCGTTTTGTGTGGAAATGCAACATAATGAATTCACCAATGAATCATTATTTGCATAAGTACTTTCATCTGCTTCATACCTAGTTCAGTTTGTTATTTGAGTTGCTTTATACCTGGCACAACATAGTTACTTCATTATCTTATTATCTAACATAGTTCAAGTGTGTTTACTTCATAGTATAGATGTTGTTTGAAATATCTTGTTTGAATGAAAATTGAATAAGTAAAAGTGTGAGAGTTTTCTGCTAAACAATTGAGTTCAAACAATATTTCTTCACAATTGATAGAATAGATTT
Organism: Pinus taeda; assembly: GCA_000404065.3. NCBI lineage: Eukaryota > Viridiplantae > Streptophyta > Pinopsida > Pinales > Pinaceae > Pinus > Pinus taeda. Next base: position 184,223 of record APFE031167345.1, on the reverse strand, counting down.
CTTTTTGAACTTAGTGAATTAGAAGCTGCAGCATAAATATTCAAGACCAAAAATCCAAAAACAATCTAGTACAAGTAGGATCACTCTCATATCATCCATAATCTAATTAGATAGAGAATAACTCCTAAGAAATTAGCTGACAACTTTAAGGATTGTGACACTAATATAGTTAACAAACACCACCCCCATATTCATCTTAACTTTAGATCCTAACAAATACATAATGACATATCGAACAACTTCTAGCACATATTGTGCACCTGTACTTCATTAGTCTACATGCCCTGGTTGATAATTTATGATTGAAAATTTAAAGACCTTAAATTAGCTAAACATTTTGGCGTCATTGTCGGGGAAGTACAAATAGAAGTTAAAAAAATAAAAAATCATTAATTTAAAACATGATATGCATAGGGATAGAGACTCTAGGGGTAGATTTGCAGGGCGAGGAAGAAGTTTAATTCCCACATATCCACTTACTTCACCACGATTTCGAGATTCCACACTGCCTACTCAAACCCGAATTTCATTTGGAGGTCGACAAAGACTTCCTAAAGTCTCAAGATCACAAATCCAGTCTAGAACTTCACCCACTTCATCTACTGAAGCTGTAATTGAAGAAAATCCTACATCCTCAACTACAGGAGTAATTTTTCTATCCTCCAATGGTGAACAAATTCTAGGAGAAGAATTAGAAGTTCCTAGTGAAGAAGAGGAACATGAAATCTATTTTGAACAACCATTGATAGAAGAACCAAGAGAATCAGAAGAACATTATATTAGTTCTAAAGAATCTATCATGGCTGAAGGGGAAGGAGAAATACACAATGTTAATGATGAGGAAAATAGACTTGGAGGAGGAAGAGGTTGAGGTAGAGGAGGAGGTGGAGATAGGAATAGAGGAGGGGGTAGAGGTAGAGGAAACCAAGATCCTTCTAGATTTCCTATTCTTGATGAAGATACAACCCTCACAATGAAAAAATATATCACCCTCAATTCTTCCTAATTTCCACGGAAAAAGAAATGAAGACCCAGAGACATTTCTCTTCGAATTTGAAGTATTATGCAGATCATATGACTATTTGCATGATGTTCAAAAACTATAATTGTTCCCAACTACATTAAAAGACTCAACATTAAAATGGTTCATGAGTCTAGAAGTTCATTCCATAACAACATGGGTACAAATGAAAGAGGCTTTCTTAAGCAAATATAGAGATTATTGTATGCTTGGTAACCTTAAAGATGAAGTCTTCAAAATGACACAAAAAGAATATGAAAATCTTGAAGATTTGTATACAATGTTAAAAGAGAAAAAATGGGTAATTTGGATGAAGAACCCTTAAAAGCACTCTTACTCAGAGCTATAAAAGATGAGTGGATCGATCTCCTTAACCTAACTGGGAAGGGAGATATTTCCCAGCTACCATTTGTAGATATTTGTGATTTATGTGTACATATCTCAAGGGGTAAAGCAAGAGTGGGAAGGAGTCCTAGAGACCCTCTCTTGTCAAGAATTAATAAATCTGCAGTAGGGACAGTAAGCAGGGTAGAATTAGGAAATTTGCTTGATACCTTTAAGACATATATTTTAGGGAGCATAAGTGAGTAGCTAGACACCCTTAAAATACAAAACAAGCAAAATTCTAAAAATCTTGCATTATCCATCTTCTGCCCCAAATGTCAAAAAAAACATGCTCTAAGAGAGTGTCCCTTAGATTCAAATGCCATAGAAACTTGTGTCACATGTGTATACGAAGGAATGTCCTTCTTTACCAGGTCTCAAGGTTGTATTTAATGATGAAGGAATATCCGAACCAATAGACCCTCTCTACTTTGTAGCCAAAAGACCATGGCAAAATCCCCAACCAAATCAACCACAATGGTTCAGACCAAAAAAATTCACTTAGAGCAGTTGGAATCTAGCTTGATAGCCTTTGGCTCAGCCACAATCATAATCTTGGAATCAAGGATGGAAAAATCCTTATGGAGCATATGCTCAATATCAACAATATTCTCCATCCTATCTTGCACCACAATTTTTACCCCCATCTAATCAAATTACTCAAGCTAATCAATTACCACAAGTTCTAGTTCAGAATCAAAACCCACAACTTTCCTTACCATTTCCACAAAAATCAAATCAACTACCCGCTCAACCACCTCTGAATCCTAATAATAAAATACACAACAACCAGTGTAAAACATGGAGGGTCAGAATCCTCAAACTTATGTACTAACTCCACTAGACCTAAATAATGTCCAATTAAGGTTTGGAAGAGTATTACCAAGAAAACCTCCTGTTATCATTCAAGAAACAAGATCTGATATTCAAAAACACAAAAACCAATCAGAAGAAGGGGAGACCTCTCTCCCTCAAAAAGAAAATAAACAAACAGAATAAGTTCCAATAAATACTCCTATCATAGAACATCCCTTGATATCAATTAGACTGCCTTTCCCAGAAAGGTTGAAAATCGATGAAGAAGTAGAGAAAAAAATTGTCTTGCCTCATTATAATATGATGGATGAATCGAGAAATGTTTGTATTAAGATTCCTTTATTACAAGCCATAAAAGAAATACCTATTTTTGCAAAAACAATTAAGGAATTAAGTACACAAAGATCAGGGAGAAGAAGAAAACATATAAAAAGAATTCAGTTAGTTGGAAAAATTGTAGACATTATGGTGGGGAAGACGACAATTCAAAAATATTTTGATCTAGGAGGCCCCATTGTAAAAATTCACTTCAATGGAACTGAAATACCAAACACACTGATTGATATAGGAGCAACCATAAACATAATGAATAAACAAGTTATGGACACACTTAGGCTTCTTCCTAACCTTCAATACACACCAACCTTGTTGCAATTGGCAAATAGGTATGTTATTAAACCGGATGGTGTGTTGGAAGATGTTTGTGTATCCTTAGATTCTTGGGAATATCCTGTTGATTTCATGGTCTTAACACTCAAGAATAATTTAGGAGGACATCCATTAATTCTAGGAAGGCCTTGGTTGGCTACAACTGATGCTTTCATCGGTTGTAGATCAGGCAATATGTTTATCTCAGATGGAAATTCTACAAAGAAATTTACATTGTATCCCCCCTGCAAGAACAACAATAGACACAGAAACCGAAGAATGGATAGAATATGAAGAATATATACAAACTATTTTCGTTACTGAATAAGCAAAAGAGGAAGACCAACTTTTAAATTTACTGGAAAATAATGAATCTTCCTCACATTATGATCGTAATCAAAATGAGTATCTCTCATCTAAACAAGTATCATTGCTCTCTGTTGTGCCTCAAAATAGTCCTTATTCTCACTCCATTATTCACCAATACCTGCACATTACTTCCATATTACCTTCATGTCACCTCCATTCTACCTCCACATCATTACATTTACCTCATCATTGGGTTATAACTATGCTTTTCCAAAGTTTATTAATTCTTAACATTTTAAAGTGGATTTATGGTTAAACTTTAGAAAATAATATGCTTATACTTATACCTAACAGTTAGAATGAGTTTGTTGACATGTGTAGGTACAAAGGAAGCTTCCAAGGCATCCTTATGTGGCACTCTATGTTCAAATTCGAATTTGAGAAGATCATGAACCTCATGGAGAAGATCATGGACCTCATGGAGGAGATCATGGAGGATAGGGTTATGTGTCACCATTGATTGAGAAATATATGGGTCAAAGGAGGGAATAGTGGGTCTACATTTATGAGATTGTTATCATAGTTTTTGTATAAATAGGAGTACCTCCTCCATTCCAAAGAGAGGACTCTTGGAGCATGTATCCAACTTATGATGGAATAGAATAAAGCTTCATTTTACATAAATTTCCATTATATAGTTTTAGATATAAATTGCGTTAATGTAGTATATGGAATAGCTTGTTACTTTGTTCTTAGGAGAATTGAGCTCACTCTAAAAGGATCAAAGGAACATTTTATTTCATAATAGATCTTATTTCTTTGCTTAGATGTTTGAGGATTTGTTTGTGATTGATGAATGAGCTTTAAATTAAAATCTTATCATCATATGAGGGAACAACCAAGGGTCTAAATTAGGCTCTCCCTCTATTTGATTTACATGATAATGAAATTAATTCTTTTGCTTTTAAGTTTCAAGTTATTTCATTTCTTATGCTTATGAATGAATCTTAGTTTAGTTTGGATCAGTATATGAGGGGACAATCAAGGGACTAAGTTAGTCTCTCTCTCTACTTGAATATGAACAACAATTAAATTCATTCTCTTGTCTTTATTTCAAGTTTCTAGTTTTATGTAATCAATGATTTCTTTTCAATCTATAATACTGTAGGGAAGGACAACTAGGACCTCCTCAATTAGGAGCCTCTTCCCTTGCATATTATATTGAATCATAAATCATTTAGTTAGACATAGAGTTAGTTGCCTACTCCTGCATATATTTTGTTGGCATCATAACAAGCTTACGAGTTTCCCTGGTTGATAATTTAATGAAAGAAATTTAAGCAATTAAGTTTCCCAACACTCTCCATGGAAAAATTTGAGAATTTCGCGATAGAAATCTTTTCAGGAAAAACCTTGAATGTCAATAAAAACCTAGAAGAAATGAAAAAGAATCAATTGATAGAAATTTTGCAAAAACATTCTTATGATTTTGCATGGGAATACATTGACATGAGAGGGATTGATCTTGAAACTTTCATACACCATATCTACATTAAAAAAAATGAAAGACGAATTAGACAACCTTAGCTGAGAATGAACCCAAATCTAAAAGAAATTGTTAAGGAAGAATTGCAGAAACTATTAAATGTAAATTTCATCTATCCAATATTTGACAGTTAGTGGGTTTCACCCCTAGTATTCGTTCCTAAGAAGAACGGAAAATGGAGAGTATGCATCGATTACAGGGAATTAAACAAAGCAACATTAAAAGACCACTTTCTGCTACCTTTCATAGACCAGGTCTTAGACACATTAGCAAGGAAAAAATATTTTTCCTTCTTGGACGGGTTTAGTGGATATAACCAGATTCAGGTAGCCCCTGAAGATCAAGATAAAACCACATTCACTTGTCCATGGGGAAGTTATGATTACTGGGTACTTCCCTTTGGGTTATGTAATGTTCCAACAACATTCCAAAGAGCAGTCCTTGGCATTTTCTCTGACCTTATTCATGATTGTGTGGAAGTTTACATGGATGATTTCACAGTCTATGGGGATTCTTTCAATGAAGCACTAGAAAATTTAGAAAAAGTCTTAATAAGATGTAAAGAAACAAATATCTCGTTAAGCCATGAAAAATGTTTCATGATGTTTAACAAGGGAATTGTTTTAGGTCACCATATTTCCGGAGATGGAATTAAGGTAGAGTCATCCAAGGTTGAAGTCATTTCTAAGTTATCAGTGCCAAATTGTCAACGAGATGTTAGAAGTTTTCTTGTTTTTACTGGATATTATAGGAGGTTCATAGAAAGCTTCACAAAAATTTCATCCCCACTCTTTAAATTGCTTACCAAATATTGTGAATTCAATTGGGATTCCAAATGTCAAGTTGCCTTTGAAACTTTGAAGAAGAGAATTTCTGAAGCACCTATCTTAAAAGGACCTAATTGGAAGTTTCCTTTCCATATCTCAACAGATGCTTCAGATTTAGCCTTAGGAGCTGTATTAGGACAAAAAGATATTAATCCTTATGCCATTTATTATACTAGTAAAAATTTAACTCCTGCAGAGTTAAATTACACTATAACTGAAAAGGAGTTCTTAGTTGTAGTTCATGCCATTAATAAGTTCAGAAATTATATATCCAGCTATGAAACTTTTGTTCACACAGACCATTCTGCCATTAGATACCTAATGAATAAACCAGTCACTAATGGAAGAAAAACTACATGGCTCCTACTTTTACAAGAATTCAACATAACCATTCTAGATAGGCTAGGAAAATATAACACAATTGTCGATTTTATATCTAGAATACAAAATGAAAATAATGATAAAACTGTAGAAGATAAATTTCCTGATGAATATCTTTTTGTAGTATCTACTAAATCACCTTGTTATGCAAATATTACTAACTATTTGGCCACAGTAAAAATTCCATTTCATTTATCTCCTAGAGAAAAGAGAAGAATAGTCCACAATAACACATCTTATTCATGGATAAATGAAGAATTATACAAGACAAGACTAGATCTCATCATCAGAAGATGTGTTCGAGAGGATGACATACCAGAAATACTTAAATCTTGTCAGAACGAGCCATGTGGAGGACATTTTTTTGAAAAAATAACTACTTACAAAATCTTGCTTTTAGGATATTATTGGCCTTCCATTTTCAAGGACACCAAGGAATATGTTAAGAGATGCGATAATTGTCAGAGAATGGGAAAACTTATTGTTTCAAATGAAATGCCATTGCAACCACAGGTACTCATCGAACCATTTGAAAAGTGGGCATTGGATTTTGTTGGACCAGTCAGCCCACCTTCAAAACAAAAGAAGTATATTCTGGTATGTACTGATTATGTCACTAAATGGGTAGAGGCTAAAGCAATTCCTTTTGCTACTGAAAATTCTATAGTTTCATTTCTTTTTGAGGACATTCTTACTCATTTTGGTGTCCCAAGAGAAACTGTAACAGATCAGGGAACACAGTTCACATCTAGACTAGTGCAGAATCTAGTGGACAAATACAAGATAAAACATCAGAAGTCCACTCCATACCATCCACAAGCCAATGGAAAAGTTGAGTCCACAAATAAGGTGATTGAAGCTATCCTTACCAAGAATGTATATCTACATAGTAAGGACTGGGTGGAAAAGCTTACAGAAGCTTTATGGGCCTACAAAACTATATGGAGAAATACTATAGGGCATACTCCCTATGAACTTGTTTATGGGAAGAAATTAATAAAGTCTTACTTTTGATATAGTTCTAGCTCCAGACCTATAAAACAATAGTCCAGTTAGATCTTGACTTGTCAGAAGCCTAGAAGAAAAGGATGACACAACTAAATGAGCTCGATGAAATCAGACAAGAAGCCTTCCAGAGAACTAGCCTAGTTCAACAACAGAGGTCAAGATGGCATGATAAGTACATTAAAGAATGGAAATTTTATCTGGGAGATTGGGCATTGCTCTTTGATTCAAAATTCAAAAAATTTCAAGGAAAATTCCAAACCCATTGGCTTGGACCTTATGTAGTTGAAAATGTCTTTGATAATGGTGCAATTAGAATAAGGACTATTGATGAAGAGGAAACTCCTTTAGTAGTAAATGGACATTGACTCAGGCTTTACCAGAAGCCATTAACAAAAGAGGAATTTGTCAAAATGTTTCAAGATAGTTCAGAGGTGAAGATGGTCAAGAATAATTCTTCTTATTTTCCACCTTAGAAATTTTTATTTAGTTTTATGTAAAAAAAAAAATGTATAAACATGAAAACCAACATGTTGTTGGCATGTTTATACAAAAAATTTAAAGTGAAAACCAATTTGTTGGAACTTAAATTTTTCTTTTCAGAAAGAATAATAAAGTTCATCTATTAAAATTTTCTTTTCTTAGCTGCAGAATCAACAATTTTTCGCAACTTAGACAAGTTTCTATAGTTGAGACAAGTTTTCGCAGCCTAATAAATTTTTGAAGCCTACAAGGACACTTGGTGATTTGGATTAAAGGACAATTGAAAGAGAAAAGTACTTGCACGAGATCAAAGGACAACAAATAAGGTTAGTAAAAGTAGATCAAAGGTACGTGCTACTTTAATTTAACAATAGGGAAGGCTATATTGTATATATGATTAAGAAGATATAGTATTGTTAGAAATTAAAATTAACCATTATAACCTAAGGGTGATGGCCGCATAACAAAATATCATATGCCGCCACTTAAAAAGTCATGTCACGTCCCCATTCCAAATCTGCGGAAGTAATTACCAAATCATCAGTTTAAATGCGCCTAATGGTCGGATTCATTCCTATAACCCTTATGATAATTCACCCGTTCTTCCCTATTCTTACACTCCTCTGAACTTTCATAGCTACTCCATCTTTCCACCACTTAGCAAACCCTACTAGCTCCATTTTCTTGTCAAGGTAACTAGTCTTCGAGGAAAAGCATCCTTGAGAATGGGGATAATTGTTTGAACTGAGCCATCAGGGAAGCAATTCTTGGAGGGGTATCCATAGACTAAGGAGTTACTGCAAAAGAGACAATGGCTGCAGTTCATTGAAAAATTCAATGGGTTTCACAGGGAAGTAACCAAGACATTTGCACACTCATTTGATGGGGCTGAAGTTGAAATAGGGGACATTAAACACATCATAACAGAGTCCATGATCACAGAGGCTACTGAGCTACCAAGGAGTGGGGAAAAATGGCTTAAGAACAGGGGAATTGATGGCAAGGATTGGAAGGTCTTCCTCAAAAATCCGAACATGGACACTATTTTCTACAAGAAAGGTATTCCTAGCACAACCCTTAAGAATAAATGGAGAAAATTATTACTTGTGCTTCAAATGTTTTTCACTTGTGAGCGCAGGTTTGGGAAAATGTATTTTTATGATGTTAAAATGATGATGCATTTTCTTGAAGATCATCGGATGAAAATCTATTATTTTATCTTACATAGTCTTAATAAAATGTCTACAAACGTTCAAAAAAGAATTCAGCTTATAGAAAACACCATGTATCATCATGGCTTAATCAAAATCTTGGTCGAATTTTATCTCCAAAGTATAGGGGATAACTGGGAGAGCTTCTTGGTGAGGAACAACTTTGAAGAAAAATCCCTAGAAAAAGCAATCAATAGCAGGGCCGCCAGAGGAAGAAAGAGAACCATAGAAGTAATAAAGGAGCAGGCACCTCAGAGTTATATAGAATTATGAGAAGAAGAGCTGCATATAGTGAAGATTTTGTAGAAAATGAAGAGGGGAAACCTTAGAAGAAAGAAAGACAACAAAAGTAAAGAAGAATTCTCACAAACTAAGACCCCTCCTCAAGAAGAAAAATCAGAGACTAAAAGAAGGAAAGTAAAGAAAATACAAACCTTAGGATTGAGGAGGAGTACAAGGTTGAGCACAACCCCACAGACAATCTAAAAAATTACAAAGTACATTGACCTTGAGGGAAATGAGCCAATAGAAAATGAGCCAACAGAGAATGAGCCAACAAAGAACTAACCAACAGAGGATGTGCCAATCGAAAACCCTGGAAGTTCTCCAAAAGGGTCATTGAGATCATCACCGAGAGTATCACCACAACCTTACAGCTCACCTCTAAGAAGCCCAGTGCATAGTCTGGGTATTGACCCTATTCAACAGGAAATATATGACTATATAGAGTCATTGGAAAGGAAAGAGACAACAACCAAAGAAGCAATTCAGAGTCCTGGAGAAGGGAGAAACTAGGTAAATGAACAATCAACCTCAAACATCTTAAAGCAGGATATCTTTGAATTAGAAACGTTGAACCAATATCTCAAGAATGAGAATCAAGCATTGAAGACATAAAGTGAGATCTAGATTGCAAAAAGTGACAATCTCATCCTTCATCTGAGCTTGTGGTATAAGAAAAACAACAAGCCAAAGAAGGAAAACATAATTATGCAAAGAGAGATTATTGGCTTAAAATACAAAATTCTCACGAGAAAACCTAGAATGCCAATAATTGCCAAAGAGAAGAAAATAGTGAAACTTGGAGGTGATAAGCAAGAGACACAAGTGACTGAAAAGGAAGAAGTGTATGAGGACATACATAATCTCCAGTTTGGGGGAAGGTAGAGTCCAAAGTTTGTCTTACCATGACATCCCTTTTTTCCTAATATTCCTCTCTTTTCATATATATTTACCACCTAAATAAAGCCATATTCACCAGGTTTTGATGAAGGTATGCAATAATATTTCTTCTTATTCATGTTTTACTTTATATCCTATTATTTTGTTAAAGAATGCAATTGGCTACTGAATCGGTCTGTTTCCGCAGCTAATCCAGATTTCTGTAGCTGTCTCCATTGTTTGCAAGGTTCAGAAGCTCCAGGTCAGCAGCGAAGGATATGGATGGATACAGAATGGTTTCCTTGTGGATCCCTTCCTATCCCATTGAAACTGTTCATTAAGATAAGCGCAAGAGATCACGATCAAATCCCAAGTCAACTACAGGATTGTCGCCGAAAAAGAATTCGAGTTCAATCGAAATCTTATCGATTTGCTTTCGGAATAGAAAATCGAAGGATTAGCGACATAGTTTAGCTAAGCTAAAGATATTAGGCTTAAATTACTCATGTTGTTATGCCAGAAACCTATTATAAAACTTATGGCCACATTGTGATTTGGTGCACGTTGGATGATGTAATTTTGAAACAGTTTGTGAATTTTGTTTACCAGCAATAGAATTGGTTTTGTGTGTATGCGTTGTGTTGATTGAAGATTAGGAACTGATCTGTGGAGGGCCCCTACGAACAGTGACAGGTCTCAACCAATTGCAATTCAATTTATTTTCATTCCTTGAATACTCTATTTTGAGTGGAAATGCAACATAATGAATTCGCCATTGAATCGTTATTTGCATAAGTACTTTCATCTGCTTCATACCTAGTTTAGTCTGTTATTTGAATTTCTTTATACATGGTACATCATGGTTACCTCATTTGCTTATTATCTATCATAGTTCAAGTGTGTTTACTTCATAGTATATTTGTTGTTTGAAATATCTTGTTTGAATGAAAATTGAATAAGTAAAAGTGTGAGAGTTTTCTCCTAAACAATTGAGTTTAGACAATATTTCTTCACAATTGATAGAATATATTTCTTTTTTCACTTAGTGAATTAGACGCTGCAACATAAAGATTCAAGACCAAAAATCCCAAAACAATCTAATACAAGTAGGATCACTCTCATATCATCCATAAACTAATTAGATAAGGAATAACTCCTAAGAAATTAGCTGACAAATTTAAGGATTGCGACACTAATATAATTAAAAAACACCACCTCCGTATTCATCTTAAGTTTAGATCCTAACAAATACATAACGAAATATCGAATAACTTCTAGCACATATTGTGCACCTGTACTTCATTAGTCTACTTTCCCTGGTTGATAATTTATGATTGACAATTTAAAGACCTTAAATTGGCTAAACAACCAATTTGGTCCTCTCAATACTGGAGCGGTGGACAACCTGCCCTTTAATACTTGAATAACATGTTGAAAATCATCATTCCAAACAAAATCAACATCCTTGGTTAATAATTTAAAGAAAGGTACTGCAATTCTTGTAAAATTTTCGATAAATCGATGATAGGAACCTGCATGTCCCAAAAAGCTTCTTACCTCTTTTTGTGTACTAGGAAATGAAATATGCGAGATTGCTTCAATCTTGGCTAGATCGACTTTGATTCCTTCAAATGAAATGTGATGGCCCAAGACTATCCCCTTAGTTTGCATCATTTTAAATTTACTACTACTAAGGGCTAGGTGGGTTTCTTGACATTGAATCAACACTTTTTCTAGATTTTCCAGAGCTTGGGAAAAATCATCTCCATATACTATGAATTTGTCCATATAGACTTCTACATAGTCATGGATCAAGTCGGAAAATATGGCTAGGACAACTTGCTAAAAGGTAGCTGGGGTGTTGTAGAGGAAAAAAGGAAGAACTTGATAGGAATAAGTACCCCAAGGGTAAGTGAAAGTGGTATTCTCTTGGTCTTCCTCAGCTATTTGAATCTAGTTATACCCACTGTACCCATCTAGAAAAGAGAAATACTTCTTACCAAAAAGTGTGTCAAGTACCTGATCAATAAATGGTAGCATAAAGTAATCTCGTAGGTGTATTTGTTTAAATCCCTGTAATCAACACATCTGCACCACTTACCGTTCTTCTTTGGAACCACCACCAAAGGTGACACCCATCTTCTCTCTGAAATAGGATATATAAAATCTACCGCCAATAACTTCTACAACTCATGTTTTGCAATTTATTTCAAGGCTAGATTCATGCATCTCTGCGGCTGCCGTATTGGTATCATATCCTCATTGGTGTAGATGTGGTGGATGCATGTATCTGGGTGTATGCCTTTAATGTCCAAATAGTCCCAGGTGAAAGCTCTGGATTGTTCTTGAACCATGCTTAACAATTTTTTCTTTTGTTCTTCATTTAGTTCCTTGCCAATATACAAAATTTTTCCTTCATTGATTTTGACTAGTTCCGTAGTGAGCTCATTTTTATCCTCTATTGCTGTAAAAGAGGCAAATATAGCTGGATGACAAGCTTCCTAAAACTCATTACTGAAAACATGCTGATAACCAATAAAAGAAATCAGATAATCGATATAAGAACTATCAGATAAAAATTGCTGCAAAATATGACCTTCTAATTGTTCTTGGAGTCCTCTAGATTGCTCTAATGATAATAAAGGAAACATAAAATCCTCATATCCATAAGGACTCTCTATCCATAATGGTACTTCAACAACAATTTGAGATGGGGGAAAAATTGACAAGGTTTGATTATATGAACCATTGGAAATGAACATTTCTCCATTTTGGCACCCTATCACAACATCCGTAGTAGCTAACCAAGGGTGTCCTGGTTTCTTAGGAGAAATGAAAATGAAATCGATGGGATATTACCAAGAAGAAATGGTGACTACTATGTCTTTTAGAGTTCCCATGGGTTCAATAATGGATTTATCTGCCAACTCTAAAATAATAGGTGAAGGTTTAAATATGTCATGGTTTCGAAATTCATAGTGTTAATCACTTCTTCTAAGTCTACAAGGGTGTTTGGAAGAAGTACTCCATTGGTTTTGATGGTCATTGTGGGATTTCTGGGTCACTATATTTTAATGGTAAATCTGAGATCATCCTGGACATTTCACTCATGACTTTTACATTTTGGTTCTTGTGTCCTTTCCTTCCCAGTTTCTTAATACATAGGTATTTAATGATTTTAGTGTAGATAGGAATGCCTCTAATGGCTTGTAATAGCAGATTTTTAATACAAACATTCCTTAGTTCTAGTTCTAAATCATATTTGATTGGGATCTCTTCCTTCTTAACAAGTAGTCTTTCCGGGTAAGGAGGTTCATTTGGTTCTTCTTTTTGTTTTTGTTTTGCTTGTTGAAGATGATTTCAGTTTGTTCTTTAGGGGTCTCTTCCTAAATAATGACAATTGATTCCTCCTTATTGATTGTTTTCCCAGATCGTAATTGAATCTCATTTATTGGGACAACAATGATCAATAAGTAGGAAAAGGTTGTACTTCCACATTTTGTACAGGCTCACGCTGTTTTTTATGGTTGGGATTATTAGCTATGGGTTGTGTAGGCAACAAAGTAGGACGAGGTGGGTTCAATGATGGTGGTGCCTGCGAGGATGATGGGTTGGACGATGTAGGTAAAAGCTGGTGGAAAGGAGGAAGAGCCAACGACGACTGTTGATAATGATTTGGGTTGTACCCCTGCTAATAAGGTTGAATGTTCGGATTGTAGGATGTACTAGACACATTTGATTATGGAGGATAGGATTGGTTTTGGGGCTGAAAAGAATATTGATTCCAAGGAGTGTTTTGTGATTGAGGATTAAACCAAGGAGGGTAATATGGCTGGAAACTCCAAGGTTGATTCTAACCATAGCCCTGAAAAGTAGGATCTTGAAACATGTTTTGATTTGGACTTCTCCAAGAGGGTTTCTTGTTTGTTTGTGAAAAATCATTTGTTTCAACATTTCCCTTATAGATAGCCTGTAAATCGAGAAGAGATGGAAACTTCTCGGTTGCATGTTCTAAAGCAAAATTCCCACAAACCTCAATTACATTAATGGGACACTCCCTCTTAGCATTCTTATTTTTGCATTTAGGACAAAATATTGTCATGGAAACCCTCTCATCTTCTTGTTTATTTTTGAGTTTTATTGTGTCAAGATAGTTACCAATAGTGTTTAGGATATACGTTTCAAAGTTTTCCAATAAATTTCCTAATTCCACTCTCGTGAAAACGTTGGGTACAAATTTCTCATTTCTTGGCACATAATCTCGGGAATTGTCACAGAGCTTCTTGCCTACTTTAGCCTAACTTTGTGAGTAAGTGCGACATAGTTCAGCCACTTTAGCAAAAGGATTTTTATAAACATCCCCACCACTTAGAAGATTTAAGGTTTCTATACATTCATCCTCAACCCCTTTAAAAATATAGTTTTGACAGTCTTCTCATTTAGATGTGCTCCTCGGGATTTATGGAAATTATAAAATAAACGTTCAAGATATTCTTTTAAGTTCTTGTCTTGCAGAAGTATTGGTATTTATTGAGAAAGATGAACTTCATATCATCCCAGGAGTAGATGATGTGTTCTCCTAGGCTCATAAACCATCTAAGGGCCGTGTCTTTTAAGGTGGATGGGAATATCTTGAGATTATATGCATCCTCGTAATAATTATAACTCCTACATAAAATGTCAAATTCAAATAAGAAGGCATCTGGTTCTTCGGAGGACTTACCATAGAAGAGAGGAAGATATGCCATTGGTAAGTTTTTCATAGTGATATTCCTGGTTACATGAAGAATAGGAAACCGAATAGGTTGCGATGTGGGCCTTCTCCTTCCCCTTGGTGTTCCTCATTGTTTCGTCCAAATAAGTTACGACGTTGAACTTCTCCTTCCCCCTAACATTCCTCATTGTTTCCATTATCTCCTCCCTGGTTGGCCATGTCTACTATAGTTTATTGAAGAGGTCTCCTGATGATTATCCGGTTAACAAGAGGTACTAAAGGATGGTCCTTGATATTAGTTGATTCTAGATCTGTGTGATTTTGCAACTTGACTGGTTCTTCTAATACAATTCCTTCTATACTCCCAAAAATAATGTGTTCAACTATTTCCTCATCTTGATTAATAATCTCCCTCTCCGAAGCCACTTTTATGTCAACACCTCCTTCTTCTTGCTTTATCCCTGCATACCGATTAATAGGATTAGTGATTGGTGTGGTTGTTGGACCAAACGTTGTAGGAAATTTCGAACTAGAAATAAATCTTCCTTGACTATCCCTAGGCCTACTTCTACTTCTAAGCATAAAGAAAAGGAAATAAAAGTTCAAAGATAAGAAAAAATTATCAGACTTTGGATAAACCCCACAATAGTGGATGCGTGGCTCTTCACTCACATCTTACCGCACTCTCTCCACTCTTTCACTGCCTGCAATACCCTTTAAACTTTGTAATAATAATCTTACTTGAACCAAAATACAACTTCCCTGGCAACGACGCCAAAGTGTTGAGAGTTTTAATTAGTGATTAAACCTCCTAATATTTAATTGTTAACTAGGACTTGTAAGCATGATTTGTACTGCATTTTTGGCTCAATATTAAGTTCAGAGTATGTAATTTTCCTTGATAATGATTGTTAAGTACAGAATGGTGAAAAAACACTATCAATTAAGAAAACTAGCACTCATCTCATTCTCAGAAAACATAAGCAATATAAAGGAAATCAACTTAACTCAATCCATTTATGTTCCTTATTCTAAATATCTGCAATCAAAATACAAACTTATTGAAACCAAAGGTTTAATGAAATTCACTCTAAGCACAATTATTGAAATCAACCCTTTTCAAAATAGGAAGTTCAAACTCTAATTATTCAAAAGGCAAGCAATCATCAAAACATAATCTCTGAGAAATCAAAATGTAATGCTACAACTTGAAAAAGAAAACCATAATCAAATCCTAAAATGTCAAACTAGACTATTATTGCTCAAAAATAAAATTCATTCAAATCATACTGGTATAAAGACTGATTTTGATATCAATTTGAACTAATCTAGTGATGCTTAAAGGAAAACAAAATCTTAACGAAATTGTCTGAGTTTGTGAACAAAATTGAATTGCTATCACACCGTTATGAAATCAATCTCTATACTACAACATTGGAAATGGAAATCAAACTTATTCTATCATGCGAAAATAGATCTAAATTATCATATGATAATTTAATAACTCAAATCGACGCTTTGAATGAAATGATTTGAAGTAAACATCGTTGCTTGAACTAAATCATAATGCTTGAAACGAATCAAACAATTCAAATTGTGGAAATGAAGAACACACCACCTATCACTACCAAGCTCGAATTCATTTGCAATCACAATCAAAACCTTTAACACCATAAATTAGCCACTCAATTATACAAAAGGAATTCTTCATTCGCACTCATACCATGCATCATAATTTACATGGATAAACACATAGGAATTGTGCTTCTTAAACTTCAAGAATCGATTGATTTTCTCTATAGTGGACACTCCAATTATAAATATGAATAAATGCGACTTTAGTCAAGGAACAGAGCATGGATATGTGTTAGAATATAAGCTCAATTTATAAAATGACTCAGAGATCTTCAACACAGAAAATAAATCCTTAAATCCTTAAATATGTAAGGTAACAAACCACACATATGTTATGAAATCATATACTGATATTCGTAACTGTAACACACAAGATTCAGACTATAAAATCACATGCACACACCTAGCTATCTGAACTGTTAATGAGGCTTATTTCCAGAGGTGGTGGGCCCTCCCACACCTGGACTAAACTAGCTTACTGCAATGAAAGAGGGATTTAAAACATCAAAGACATAACTCACAATCAACCATGATAATAACACTTTTGGCTCACAACTTGAAAGCGATCATGTATATTTTCAAAACAGAGTTTGGGAACCAATTGACATAAGTCACAGTGTATCTTATTAACAACATAAAAAATTCTAACTCTTAACAACCTAGATCTACTAGCTTTGTCATTGCGTTACAATGACCTTTAAAGGCGACTGTGTAAATGTAAAAATAACAACTTAACTAACTATGACAACCTTAGCAACTATAATATAATCTAAGCACTGATCGATCTGCTCCAAATCATATCGACTCTACTTAGAAAAAACTACTTCCTTCTAGAGTAGCTGACTCCTATTATGAGAGTAGTCCGCTTTGGTTCTGATATGGAGGATCTTTGGCCTTAGATTTATTATTCTTAAAAAACAAATCAATCATGGAAGTATCGCGCTTGTCCTTACAGATCACTGTGTAAAATTTGATTGTCAAAACAAGAAGAAGGAGTCCACCTAGCCAGACTGTCTCGAACTCAGTCAAGGATCGGTTGTTTGAATCTGAAGGATAATATCGATGTTGATGATAAGGCATCTTTCCATTTATGCTGATCTACCAATCCTATCACCAAGCTTCCAACTAGACCCATGAATGAATAGTTAGCATATAAGGACATGACTCAAGAATTCACTTAAATCCAATTAGAAATAGCAAAACGATGTCAGTTAAGTGCATGTACCTCTTAGTCATGTACTAGTGGGGTTTAGGGAATGATATAGGTGATAGGGTAGGTAGTAGGAGTACATTCAAAGGAAAACGATGGTGAAAATAGGGATGAAAGGCAGAAAATTGGGGAAAAAATGGGCGCCAACATGGACCATGGTTAACCATGGTTGATTTTCATATCAAGACAATATTTATCATAATGTGACGTTTGACCATGGTTGACCATGGATGGCCATGGTTGACTAAGGCTTACCATGATTAACCATGTTTGACTGTAATTGATTTTATAAAACATGGTTGACCATGGTTGATCATGGTTGAATAATATTAAATCCAAGGGACTAATATTATAAACCCAGGGTATATAAACCCTTAGATTATAAACACTAATATAAGCATGGTTGACTTTCATATTGAGACAATCCTTGTTACAATCTGACATTGGACCATGGTTGACTATGCTTAACCATGGTTGATTTTCATATCATGACAACCTTTGCCACAATGCAACGTTCGACCATGGTTGACCATGATTGACCATGGATGACAATGTTTGATTTTATAAAACATGGTTTCCATTGTTTACCAAGGTTGGCCATGATTGACTAAACCCAAGGGACTAATATTATAAACCTAAGGTATATAAACCCTAAGATAAATATTATAAACACTAAAATAAACATGGTTAACCATGGTTGATTTCCATTTTGAGACAGATCTTGTCACAATGTGACGTTGGACCATGGTTGACCATGATCGCGAGAATGTTTGTCACAATGTGACATTGGACCATGGTTAACCATGATGGTATTATAAATCCAAGGGAATAATAAACCCTAGGGATTAATACTAAAAACCCAAGGGATTATAAACCTAAGTGAATAACATTAAACCCTATGAATATGAACCCTTATATTAATAAATCTAAGGGATTGATATTATAAACCCAAGGAAGAAAAATTATAAACCCAAGGTATATAAACCCTAAGATAAATATTATAAACCCTAAAATAAACATGGTTGACCATGGTTTATTTCCATATTGAGACAATCCTTGTCACAATGCGACGTTGGACCATGCTTGACCATGATTAATTTCCATATTGAGACAATCTTTTTCATAATGCGATGTTGGACCATGGTTGATTTTCATATTCAGACAATTTGATAAGCCTCATAAATGGGTAATTATATGGGCTCATTATACCTCCTAACCTAGTCAAATCAACCATTCTCTTAGCTTATTGTATTATTTTCTGATTATATTTATGCTTATGGAGTGAGTTGAGTTAGTTATGATGCCATGTGGTCTAACATGTGTTTAATGCAGATTATTGATGAATTTCGAGGTCAAAGTCAAGGATCTACTGGACAAATGGTAGCAATAACTTGAAGTGGACAAAGGAGAGGACTTATAGGAGGGAATCCCCCTCATTTATTACTCCTCACGTCGAATTCCCCTTCATTCAGCATGGAGTACAAGCAACCAAATCATGCACTAGAAGGCAGTCGAGCAAATGGAGGATGACTGATGATTATCTCAAGTTTTGGGAGCCAAGCCTCCCTGATTTTAAGGACGCTATTGGTAGCTTCATTTGTATAAGTAGAGAGGCCTAGGGCCTCACTAGGGTCGGATTTTTGTTGGATTTTTGCTTATGTAAACTTTGCTCAGTTTCGAGCTTATTATTTTGTGACAGTTTCATGTAATCTTGCTATTGTTTTGGAAATAAAGATGGAATCCTTTTTGAGTTAGCACTGAGTTACCTCAGAGGGTTGAATCTCTTAGGTTATGGCCCAATTGAAGCAGCCAAGCTCCTCCTTAATTTTATCTGTATGTTTTATTTCAGTTTGTAGATTAGGTTGCTGTTAGATGTATTTATTTTATGGTTAAGATTAGGTTGCTTTTGATGATTCAGTAGTTTGCTTCCACTTGTGCTATCTATAGCAGGTTAAGCAGTGATAAAAGGAAGATTCAAAAGGCTAGCAACAGTGCCTTGGCCTCTCTTCCTCCCTTTGGGACCATGATTTGAGGCAAATACCCTCTT
>APFE031167345.1:139122-152380 GCA_000404065.3 Pinus taeda | reverse complement strand
AGTGAAGCAACACTTTTAGGGACTTAAGAGCCCTCAGTTTATGGACATTTTTGATTGGGGTTGAAGTGCCCAAAAATTTCTATAACAGTGGCTGCGATCAAGAATAACCCTTAGGTGAACAACAAGACATATTTGAAGAACCTATAAGGGAAGAAGAAGAAGAAAACATTCCTTTGGAGCCAATGGCTGAAAACAGGAATGCTAGGGGGAATGGAGAGAGAATAGAGGGTACCTTTACCATTCGGGGGACCAATGGGGACACCAAAATGAAAACTATAAGCCCTTTTGCCCTACCTCATTTCCATGGTCTGACTACAAAAGATCTTGATGCCATTTTGTTCGAGTTTACTATTATTTGTCGAACCAATGACTATGCAGAAGATGAGAAAAAGTTGAAACTGTTCCCTTCTAATCTCAAGGATGCAGCACTGCATCGGTTCATGGGATTACCTGGCAATAGCATCACAACTTGGGTTCAGATGCAGCAAGCATTTAACAACAAGTATCGATACTATTGTAGGTCAAAAGATACTAAAGAAGAAATTTTCCGAATGACCATAGGAAGTGATGAGTCCCTGTAAGACTATGAAGAGAGGTTCCAACTTATTTACAATAGGACCGGGTGTACACTTGACCCTGAGTCTCTGAGGCTGGTCCTGCTCAAGGGAATTTGGGAAGATCTTTTAGAAATCCTCCATCTATTGGTCGGGGGAGACATCTACGAACTATCCTATGAGGACATAAAGACTTTTTTTAGAAACCATTCTAGAGCAGCCAGGATGAAAGGTAGGGGGTGTCAACCTATAGCCAATACCTCTTCCTATAACTCATCCATTAAAGGAGAAATTGGAAACATGCTGGAAGACTTCAAGAGTGAGATGTTTCAGACTCTTTCCATGCAAATGGATAGCTTACATATCAAAAGGAAACAAGAGGAAGTAGAGAGGGATTTGGCCATTTTTTTCCCTAGATGCACTAGGAGGCATCCTAGGAATGAATGCCCATTAAACTCTATAGAGGTTTGTTCAGTCTGTGAAGAAAATCATTCTATAGATAAGTGTCCTTCCTTACTTGAACTTAAAACTGTATATCAAGGGGTTGGGGAGTCACTGAACAACTCTATTACATAAGCCAAAGGAGGTCGCATGGGCCTAGACCATACCAGCAGGGGATGCAAGGGACATCTCAGGCATACTACAACCCCAACCAAGTCACTTCCATACCTTCTTGGGGCCCTCCGGCTCATCCTTCCTGGTCCATGTCTCCTCCTTGGTCCTTAACATGTCAATATCATGCCCAACTAGCCACCCATTCATTTCAATCCTATGCTTAGCCACAACCTCAGTGGAATGCATCTCATCGGGGGTGGAGGCCCAAATACAACTCTCTTCCCGATCTTTTTCCTCCACCACCTGCCCAACCGTAATTGTTACCTCCTACTCCACCAAAGCAACCTCAAATGCCTACTTAGCCAAATCCGAACCCAAACAACAAACATGCTCAACAAGTGTATAGTGGGAAACATCATGCCAAACTTATGCTGTGGAGATTCAGGAAATTAACTTGTGATCTGGGAAAGTTCTCCCAGATAGCCAGCCTCCACCCAAGGAGGTCGAGGAAGATAAAGAGGAAAGTGAACCTAAAACAAATCCACCCTTTCCTGAGAGACTATCCGTGACAGTCCAACCTACCCCGGAAGAAACTGAACTCTTGGGAGAATTGAAACATTTATGTGTGAAGATACCACTTCTCCAAGCCATAAAAGATGTGCCTATATACAATAGGTTGATCAAAGAGAAGTGCTTTAGGCATCTAGGAAGGCACAAGAGAGATGCCCCAACCATCAATGTCATAGGACAACTGCTCGACCTGATGTTAGGGAAGGTAATCTGTCCAAAATATCTGGACCCTGGAAGCCCAGTAGTTGATGTCCACATCAATGGCACCATGATCCCACACACCTTGATTGATCTACGAACTTTCATTAATGTGATGACAAAGGACACAATGCTCAAACTTAACCTCCAGGGCTCCTTGAGGAAGACCACGACCATGCTACAACTAATAGACCACTCCACCGTGATGCCTGAGGGGATTGTTGAAGATGTGATGGTATCCATTGATTCTTGGGAGTACCCTGTTGATTTCTTAGTTCTCCAGCCAAAGGAAAAGCTCACTAGGTATCCTCTCATTCTAGGAAGACCCTGGTTGGCTACCGCTGATGCCTACATCAACTGTCGAGCTGGGAACATGACCATAAAGAACGAGCACATTTCTAAGCAGTTAATCCTATATCCTCTTGCCCAACCCTTGCTAGAACATGATCCACCTCTCTGGTTGGAGGAGGAAGATGAGGATGAAGTCTATTCTGCACTGCTTTGTGTATTAGAAATCGCCACGGGGGGAAAACAGCAAGATGAGGATGATATGATTGAAAATAAGATTTATAATCCACCTCCCAATGTATCACCATTTGAGGACATAGTAAGAGAAACCCAAAACAACCCCTCAACTGATCTCTGTGCAGCCGACTCCACTTCTCTCCATGTTAAGAATATAGAGTTCGGCCCAGAAATAACCTTGAAAATCAATCCATCCCTATCCATTTCCCAGGAAAAGGAATTGTGTTGCCTGCTGAGAAAATACCTAGATGCCTTCGCCTGAAGTTATAAGGAGATGAAGGGAGTGCACCCTTCAGTATGTACTCATCATATATACATCAAGGAGAATTGCAAGCCAGTCAGGCAGCCTCAAAGGAGGATGAATCTAGCACTTAAAGATATTGTTAAGGATTCATCTATCCCATCTATGACAATGAATGGGTCTCTCCTTTGGTGCTAGTGCCAAAGAAAAATGGTAAGCGGAGAATTTGTGTCGACTATTGGGAATTGAAAAAAACCATTACAAAGGACCATTTTCCTTTACCTTTCACAGATCAAGTGTTAGATGGTCTGGCAGGGAAATAGTTTTTCTTTTCCCTAGATGGGTTTAGCGGATACAATCAGATTCAAATCAGCCCGGAAGACCAAGATAAGACCACTTTCACTTGTCCTTGGGGTACCTTTACATACCGGCTCCTTCCTTTTGGTTTGTGCAATGCTCTAACCACTTTCCAAAGAGTGGTATTGAGTATATTTTCTGAATTAGTTCATGATGCAGTAGATATATACATGGATGACTTTACTCCTTATGGCTCTAACTTTCAGGAAGCTTTATCTAACCTAGGAAAAGTTCTAGACAAGTGTATTGAGATGAATGTATGCCTCAGTCCAGAAAAATGTGAATTTTTGATGACTAAATGGATAGTGTTATATCGTGCAATATCTCACAAGGACTGCAGGTGGACCCCAACAAAATTGCCATCATCCAAAGGGTCCCACCTCCTCAAAAGGTGAGAGATGTCAGAAGTTTCCTAGGCTTAGCTGGGTATTATAGGAGATTCATTCAAGATTTCAGCAAGCTAGCCTCTCCTTTGTTTGGCTTAGGAAAAGATGTCGAGTTCATATGGTCAGAAAACTATCAAGAAGCCCTAGATACCTTGAAGAGAAAGCTTGTGACTGCCCCAATTCTGAGATGCCCAAACTGGGCCCTACCTTTCCACATTCACACAGATGCCTCGAACAAAGAAATAGGAGTAGCCTTAGGACAAATTAATGAAAAGTTACCTTATGCCATATACTTTATAAGCAAAAACTTGTCAAAGGCAGAGTTAAACTATATAGTGACCGAGAAGGAACTCCCATCTATCGTGCATTCCTTAAACAAATCTAGACATTATATCACAGGCTATCAAAACTTTGTGCACACTGATCATGCTAAAATTATATATTTAATGAACAAACCAGATGTAACTGATCGCATTATTAGGTGGTTGCTTTTACTGTAGCAATTTGATTTGACCATTATTGATAAGCCTGGTAAAGAAAATGTTGTTGCTGACTTTTTGTCTAGAGTAAATTTGCCTGTAGGTGAAGAAGGAATGATGGATGACCAAATGCTAGATGAACATCTATTTGCTATCTCAATACTCTCTCCATGGTTTGCTAATATAGCAAACTACTTGGTTTCAACACAGTTCCCACCACACCTGTCCTCAAAAGAGAAGAGAAAGATAGTAAGGAAAAGTGCCCCTTTCACCTGGATTAGGGGCAATCTCTTCAAACTTGGCCCATATCAGATCTTGAGAAGATGTGTCAGGGAGGAGGAAGTCTTTTACATCCTCCTAACCTGTCATGATGGGCCTTGTGGAGGTCATTTTGCAGCAAAAAGAAATGCCTTCAAGATATTGCAAGCAGGCTAATATTGGCCCACTCTTCATCAGGATGTGGGGAGATATACTAGCCAGTGTGATCAGTGTAAAAGGATGGGAAAACCTACTTCAAAGGATGAGATGCCCATGCAACCTCAAGTGACCTTTGAGCCATTTGAGAAGTGGGGCATGGAATTTGTGGGTCCTATCAGCCCTCCTTCAAAGAAAAAACAATACATCATTGTGTGCACCGATTACCTGACAAAGTGGGCAAAGACAAAGGCAATCAAAGCAACAACAGAGGAAAATGTAGCTGAGTTTTTGAGAGAAAACAAATTCTACAAGTTCGGGTATCCAAAAGAGTTGGTCACAGATCAAGGCAGTTAGTTCACTTCCAATTTGATTGAAGACCTGATCACACATCATAAAATAAAGAACAAGACTTCTACCCCTTACCATCCACAAGCCAATGGGCAGGTGGAGGTCACTAACAGAGCATTGGAAGGGATCCTGACCAAGGTAGTGAGCAGCAGTAGAAAAGACTAGGCGGACAGATTAGTTGAGGCCACTTAGGCCTACAACACAACATGGAAGACCACCATAGGGTTCACACCCTATGAACTGGTTTATGGGAAGAAGGCTTTGCTTTCAATAGAATTTGAATTCAATACCCTAAGGATGGCAACTCAGTTGGACCTAGACCTCAACCATGCACAGAAAGAAAGATTACTTCAGCTCAATGGATTGGATGAACACAGATTGTAGGCCCTTCTCCATACAAAGGTAGTTTAGCTTCATAGAAAGACATGGCATGACAAAAATATAAAGGAGAAGAAATTCCAAGAGGGAGATTGGGCACTACTCTATGATTCAAGATACAAAGATTTCAAAGGAAAGCTGAGGACAAGATAGCTGGGATCCTACATTGTGGAGAAATGCAATGACAACGGTTCAGTTTTGATTAGAACCATTGATGATGAATCCATCCCCATGCTTATCAATGGACATTGGTTAAAAGTCTACAAGAAATCCCTCTCCAAGTGAGAGTTCATTGAAGATTTGAATAAGACAGTGATGGTAGTGGAGCATGTCTTAGCCTCCACTTCACCCACTCACTGAAGAAAAAGAAAAAAAAAATAAAAAATAAGGACTCAAGTGAAAACCTCCATGGGGTGCTTGAGTCCCATCATTGGGTTGAAAACCTCTTATGAGGCGGCCCAGTGATGCCAAAAAAAAAAGAAGAGAAAAAAAAAGAATAAGATCCCTGGGTGAAAACCTCCCTTGGGGGTGCCTGGGGCAGGAAATTAGGGTGAAAACCTCCCTGAGGCGCCCTAGTTGTTTCCAAAAAAAAAAAAGGGGGAGAAAGAAAAATGAATTTTCATTTGCATTGCAGGTTTGTAGGAGGACTACAAGAAGCAGAAGAAGGTGCCAAGGGAACCCTGACATCCACACCAGCACCTATCCTACCTTCTTCACACTTTTCTCCATCATTTTTGGCATTTCTTTCACCCCACTGTGCTTCTTTTTCAAAAACTGTGTTTTCTACAAGAGGCTCTGTGTTTTCTATAGGAGGCTCCTGTAGGAATTACAGAGAGCCAAAAATGGATATAAAAGGCAGTTTGAGGGACAAGGAAGCTTCATGAATAACCTATAAACCCTCCTATAGTCTTCAAACATCCTTGCCATTGTTTCCAAGCCTGCATCACACCCCAAGCATCATTCTTCTTCCTGTCCAAGAAAAGCACAAAAAAAACAGTTTTTAAGGAAAAAAGAAAAAAAAAACAAAAATAAGAGAGGAAGCAGCACCATCCACCTCACCTGAAGCCTACCTACTACCTCTCCATCTCTATCTACACCTCTGGCATCATCCTCAAAACTCCAAGCATAGAAAGAAGCTGAAGTTTCAAGGGGAGAAACAACTATAGGAGCTCCTATAGGAATTCCTGTAGTAGCTAATCCCATCAAAACCCAGCCCCAACAGCAGGAGAATGCACACATGAAGGTTGAGAAGGCACCTAAAGCTCAAACCTAGCCAGAGAAGAACCTGCACAAGACACAACCACACATTAGCAAGCAGACAACATGCATCAAAAGAAATAAAGGCATGCAACAGAGAGAGAGCCACAACACCTCACAACAAATACATTCAGATCACAGGTAAGTAACTAACCCGCTCCTCTGTTTGCATTTGTGTAATTAGAAGTCATGCAAAAGCAACAAGATGGTTGGGTTGAATGAGGGAAAGGTGGCCAGTTAACTTGGCCACCTTCATCTAGTTGACTGCACTCATCCGAGATGTCACCCACATGTGCACACAGTCAACTCAAGAAAGATGTCAAGGACAGGTAGTGGAGGAAGTGTGAACTCCGATGAAATAATGAAGGATGAATACGAGGAGGGGCCATGATGACAAGGCATGTGGGGATCAACGGTCTGAATATGGCCAATGTATACTTTGCCAGCTCAGCCCCCATCACTGAAAATATCCATAAAGGGTAATAAGTACTCCTCCCCGAGCATTCTCACCACCTTTTCCTTCATCTCTCCTCGTAACTCAACTACAACAGTCTCCTTGTGCTCCCACAACCTCATAACCATCCTCCTCCATTGATCTCTCCCATATTCCTGCTCTCGGAATTTTCTATAGGAGCACCTACAGGTTCTATAGGAGCACCTACAGGAATTCTACAGGAGGGGTAGTGAGTTGTTTTGAAGGCTAAAAACACAAGTTTTAGCACGATTTTTGGTTTGAGGAGGTAGGTTCCATGCATGCCCCTATTTAATATCAATATATGCAAGAAGTGGTTTCAATTGGAGGAAATAAAGTCTTTAGGAGAGGAGAAAATACATAAAAATTTCTGCTTATTTAAAAAAAAAAAACACACAATCTCCTCTGTTTCTCTGTTCTTCTCAAAAATTGTTGTCTCCATCTCCACATTTGGTTTCCCAAAAGAGTATAAACAAAATGACAGGAGGTTTTATGAGAAAGGAGCCCACTAACTCCACTAGGCTCCATGCACATCCACAAGTGATGGACATCTTCACAAGGAAAATTGGATGAATTTCTTTGAGAAATTCCGAGGGTTTGATGAGGAGATTGCCCAAGAGTTTGCTCTCTCTCTGGTACCCCACACAAGAACTCATGCCACTGTCACCTTTAGAGGTCTTTCCATGGAGATAACCCCTGAATTTATCAGTAGAGTCACTGCCCTTCCTCTTGGGTTGCCTTGGAGTAAGGATGAGAAACCAATTGGCCAGGCTGTCAAGAAAAACGTTTTCCAAGACAATGAAACCCATGTAGAGGATAAAAATGGCATTAGAAGGGCTAGCATACCATATCCTTGGGATGAGGTTACCTACCAAATAATCAAATACATTTCGTGTGAGGGAGGTACAACATTGTCTATGGTTATCACTTTAGAATCCTCCATGAATTAAGGTATGGCATGGACACTCCAGCACCTCAGAAGCTCAACATCCCCTACTTCCTCTTGTAGTCCCTTATTGACTCGAGCACTAAGGTTTAGGCAGGGAATTCAAAGCAGCTAGCTCACCATGGGTTAATCAAAATCCTAGTGGAAGAAGCCCTCCATACATTTACACTCCCTATAACATGGGAAGTCTTTTGAAACATGACAATTGAGGATGACATAAAGGCCCTAACCTATGATTTCAGCCCTACTGGCAGTGAGGAGGAAGAGCAGCAAGGGGGAGAGGGTGAAGCCACTGGTGACTTAGCAGAACAAGGAAGGAAGGAGGAAGGAACTGAAATAGAGGAGGAGAAAGCTGAAGAAACAGAGCAGGAAGAAACAGAGTGAAAAGAGACAGAAAAAGAGATAGAAGGAGGAGAGAAAGAGGCAGAAAAGGCAGAATAAGGAGAAGGGTCCCCTGAGACTCTGGAAAGGGAGGCAACAATTGCCCTCACTGCCCTCAATACAGCAATCAAGCCAAAGCAAAAGAGGAAAAGACAGGCCTCCATGTATTTCAGGGTTACGAAGAGCACAAGAATCAAAACAGGCAAACCTCAACCCTCTTCAAAAATGCCAATTACAATTGAAGATTCACCCTCTACCAAGGGGAAAGAATGCCCTTCAAAGACACCTATCACATATGAAAGGGGGACTCCTAGATCTTCCACATGGAAAGAAAAGGTAGTACTACATGACCCAAAACGAGTCCTACAGGAGGCTCAAATAGTTCTACAGGAGACACTGTCAAAGCTACAATAGAACCAAAAGCTTGAGAAAAGGATGGAAGAACAACCACAGGTAAAGGAGGAAGCAACAGAGCTACAAGAACTTGATCCCCAGCTTAGTCTTACCTCCTATTACAATCTACTTGAGGGAGGAAGAATAATCCCACAAAAATTTGCAATTCCACTATTCTTTGAATTAGAGAAAGAGAGAATAAGAACACATAGGTGGATGCAAATAACCAAATCCAAAAGAGTTGAGGATATTGGCCATATGGAAAACAACTTAGAGAAATGGGCAGAGAGTTGAGTGCTCTCAGAGACAGGGAAGCAATTACAAGAAGCCACCTTGAAACTAAAAATGAATTGTTAAGGAGGCAACTACAAGAGAAAGAGACTCAACTAGCATGCATGTCCAACTTATCCATGGAGGCATTGCAATGTAGAACACCAACAAAATCCTATGGCCTATATCTCAAGGACCAATGGTTACAATTCCAGATAAAGACTCTGGCACAAAGAGGCACAATGCCTTTCCAATATTACAGGCAGTTTATGGATTTGTGTGACCAAAGCACATCAGAGGATAAGGCAAAGATGGTAGAATTATACCTACACAACATGGCCTTCGTAGACATGATGTGTTGGACCCCAATTCTAGGCTAGGGGACTTGCAACTAATGGCCATGGCCTCATTGATGAACCATGAAGAGTTGAGGGCAGCAGAAATAAAAAGATTGATGATAAAAGAGTATAATGAGCCATTAATGATAAGAGCTGAGCCATCAGATCCCATGGCACTCATCAGCACACACAACCTGCTTGCAAATAATCCTCAGATTGCCCCTAGATATCTAAATGATCATGCACAAACCATTGTACACTTTGAGGATATGTAAAGGCTACTTGCGGATGATTGTGTGCATGCATGCATGAGGAGATGGAACACCTTACCACACAGTCTGCAGATCAGGGAATATCATTCCCCCATGAGGCTGAAGGAGGCATTAAGAAGAGTGCCAATGTGCAAGCGCTCCATGTAGAGGCTGAAAGTCAACTGGATTGGCCTCAAACTGAGTCGCCCACTACTGTTAGGCATGTTGGAAGGCAGAAGAGAAGAAGAAGAGGAGGAGAAGTGGGAAGAGATAGAAAGGAAGGTAGGATTCTATGACAAAGAAGAGCAGACCACATCAGAAGCTTGGGGTACTAGGGAGGTCGCCGGTGCCTTAAAAGATGAGGAGATTTACTAAGTTGCTCAGAGGATGAGTAACAACTTCAATAGGGGGTGATGATGAGCCTCATAAATGGGTAATTATATGGGCTCATTTTACCTCCTAACCTAGTCAAATTAACCATTCTCTTAGCTTATTATATGATTTTCTGATTATATTTATGCTTATGGAGTGAGTTGAGTTAGTTATGATGCCATGTGGTCTAACATGTGTTTAATGCAGATTATTAATGAATTTTGAGGTCAAAGTCCAGGATCCAGTGGATAAATAGAAGTAATAAATCGAAGTGGACAAAGGAGATGACCTATAGGATGGAATCCCCCTCATTTATTACTCCTCACTTTGAATTCGCCTTCATTCAGCTCAGAGTACAAGCAGCCAAATCATGCACTAGAAGGCAACTGAGCAAGTGGAGGATGACTGATGATTATCTCGAGTTTTGGGAGCCAAGCCTCCTTGGTTTTAAGGAAGATATTGGTAGCTTCATTTTTATAAGTAGAGAGGCCTAGGGCCTCACTAGGGTCAGATTTTTGTTGGATTTTTGCTTATGTAAACTCTGCTCAACTTCGAGCTTATTATTTTGTGACAATTTCATGTAATCCTACTATTGTTTTGGAAATAAAGATGGAATCCTTTTTGAGCTAGCACTGAGTTACCTCAGAGGGCTGAAGCTCCTGGGTTAGGGCCCAATCCAAGTAGCCAAGTGTTGAGCCCTAAAACTACCTCTCTTCTACATACTTTCCTAGACGTTTTTCCCCTCACCAGTGCCTCATAAGCTATCAAAGATCATTACATATTGATTCTAAGAGTGCATTTAAGTGGTTTTCTAACTATATTTTTGTGTTTTCTATTTGACTTAGATTTTGCTCATCAGTTGTGGAATGTAGCCACTTTCTGCAACTGACTCGTGATTTCGCAATTGTTTTTATTGATCTATAAGATACAAGTGTCGACAAGTAAAACGAGGCATGTGGGCAGTTCAGGAATGATCTGGACATGGACCAGGTCCTATCTGTTAAGCCAAAATCATAAAGGAAAGCCTTGGTGAAACAATGGTCAAACAAGGAGTCCTACATCAAACAGGTCTCTGTTTTCAGCAAGTGAAAGGTCTGAGACCATTCCTAGATCCGTGGATCCATTTTGATAGCTGTAGACCGTCTCCACGACACAAATCCAACATCCACCTTTTGTATATTGAGTGATCATGGCAACCAAGACACTAAGCTCACAACTTTTGTCTTTTTACGTGTCCTCTACTGAAGGTTTTTCATAGAAAAAATAGTTATGTAATTTCCTCTATAAATAACGCGTTTGCAAACACATGTAGCTATTTTTTGATATAGCCTTGCTGTTAGTTTATATATTGTTGCCATAGCATTAGTCCTACTATTGTAAGAAGAGGATACTTCCTCTGTTTTGCAATATAAAGACTCTGTTTCTTATGACTGTTTGAGCGTAATTTCAGATTGACAGCGTATTAATCAAGGCCGTGCAGAGGGCCCCTGCTGGATGAGGTTTTGTTTCTTTATTTATGTAAAGTATTCATGTATCGTTTTCTTATTTCCATTCTAAATATTTCTTAGCTTATTCAACTGTATATATATTTCATAATTCATTTATGGTGTTAATATTTCATTCATGTACATGATTTTCCAGCATTGTAGATTTTTGCTAACACTGATCAGTGTGTTTCAGGATAGGTTATGCTCGAGCGTTTTCATATAGTTTTTGCATCAAATAGTGACAAGAGATTGGCGTCTCTGCTGACTTTGTTTTTTTAGCTTTTCAATTTCAATTATGCTTTGATTTTTTTAGGATATTCCGACACATAGGAAATAGTTAAGTTCAACTTGGTCTAGTATAGAGTTAGGTAAAGTGTTTTTCTTTACCGTTGTACATTTTGTAACTTACAATCCGACGGTCACGATATGTAGTGATCCGACAGTTCACTCTCTCCTCGGTATTACCGACACTTGATCCGTGGCTTGACACCCGATTGGTCCATGAGTTCTATTTAAAGCACATGGAGGGTCATTGTTCGGGTAATCCGTCTATGAGAGAAAGCTTATGTAAATTTTCATTCTTTGATTAATAAATTGCCGGAAGTGGCCATGTTGGCTCACGCCGTGGACTGTTTCCCTCTTTGAGGGTTTTAACCACGTCAAAAATACTAGTGTATTGATTTGAGATCTGGTTGTGAGCGGTGGCCTTTTAGTGTTCTTTCTGAGGAACTTACCCTGTAAATTCCTACATGGTATCAGAGCTATTTGAGGGCCGCGTCCGTTGGTGATCCAAATCTGAAGCTGGTAGAACTAATTGCGACTCTCGTTTCCTAGATCTACTGTTTCTGACTGCTTTTGGGCCAAGAGGACTACTCTGTTGTGTTCGGAGCATCTGTTCCAGTGAGGAACCCCTTTCGTTTCACGCGAAAAGGTTTCCGGTAGCTTTATCTGCGTCATTTTTAAGATCTGGAGGTATACAATGTTTATCTGCAGTTTACTGTTATTTTCTCTCTGGTTATTTCGGTTTTTGTTTATTTAGCCTTTTTTTATTACCGGATCCATACCTTTCATTTCTACGTATGCTCTTTGCCCTACGACTCTATGCGATCTTGGCAAATTAGAAACATAAAGGAAGTTTTTTTTCTCTCATGCGTATGCTCTTTTCCCTGCACCTTAGTGTGATCTTGGAAAATCAGAAACATTGAGAAAAATATTTAGTTTCCGGCTAAAGCTAACTTCGGGCCGTAAGGTTCGCTTTTCTTTGCATATTCGTGTTGGGTTTTGTGTTTTTGTTTTGTAGGAAAAAAAAGAGCTTTCTCAAGGCAACACGCAACCCAAGCCCCCCCCCCCTCTCTCTCTCTAATTTTTTGTATAGCTCAATTGGTTCAAAGCTATTTTAAGAGAGTAGAGTTCTTGGGTTCAAATCTCCATTTTGCAGGGGCGTTTTTTCATTCCCGCACATTCGCGCACTTTGCCGGCAACTTCAACAATTTTTTTTCAAAAAGCCATAACTTCTTCATCCGGAAGCCTTTTTCAGAGCCGTTTTTTTTAAAACAGCCTACTTTTTCGAGATCTATCCATTGGAACACTTACTTTCAGCATCTTCGGCTTCAGTTTTTCTTTTAAAAAATGGAAAGTCCATGCCAAGTCATTCTTGACAGCACTAACTACTTCCAATGGGTATCCTACATGGAAGATTTACTTAGAAGTAAAGGTCTCTACAGAATAGCCACGGGCCAAGACCACGGGCCAAGAGAAGAAACCAAAAGATGAAGATAAGGTTGATAAATGGGAAAATAGATAAGATCAAGCACGTGGTTTGATAGGGATGTCTATTTCTCCTGATCTTAGATTCCATATTGCAGATCTTGATACTCCTCATGAAGCATTGGAACAAATCACTAAAGTTTTTGGGATTAAAATGAAATTAGAGCCCATCAACTTGAAAATGAGTTGCTTACATTGGATCCTAATAATTTTTCTTGCATTGAAGATTTCTTGTCCAAATTCAAGACCCTTAGATATCTCGTGGAAGGTGTTAAGATTAAGAAAGAAGATAGTAACCTTATTTATTCCATCCTTA
>APFE031167345.1:92911-130345 GCA_000404065.3 Pinus taeda | reverse complement strand
AGGGACTAATATTATAAACCCAAGATATATAAAACCTAAGATTATAAACACTAATATAAACATGGTTGACTATGATTGACTTTCATATTGAGACAACCCTTGTTACAATCTGATGTTGGACCATGGTAGACCATGCTTAACCATGGTTGATTTTAATATTAAGACAATCTTTGTCACAATGCGATGTTTGACCATGACTGACCATGGATGTCCATGGTTGACCATGGTTCACGATGAATATCATATTGAGACAATATTTGTCATAATACGATGTTGGAATATGGTCGAGACAATGTTTGATTTTCATATTGACACAACCTTTGTCACAATGCGACATTGGACCATGGGTGATGAAAGTTGACCATGATTGACCAAGATTATCATATTTATACAATATTTGTCATAATGTGACATTAGAGCATACTTGAGACAATGATTGATTTTCATATTGAGACAATATTTGTCACAATGTGACGTTGGACCATGGTTGACCGCGATTGATTTTATAAAACATGATTGACCATGGTTGAATAATATTAAACCCAAGGGACTAATATTATAAATGTAAGGTATATAAACCCTAATATATATATTATAAACACTAATATATACACGATTGACCATGGTTTATTTTCATCTTGAGAAAATCCTCGTCATAATGTGACGTTGGACCATGGTTGACCATGATTGATTTTGAAATCAAGAAAATATTTGTCACAATGCGACATTCAATTATGGTTGACCATGGTTGATTCTCATATTTAAACAATATTTGTCACAATACGACATTGGACCATGGTTGACCATGATTGAATTTATAAAACATGGGTGACCATGGTGGACCATGGTTGAGCATGCTTCCTATTATAAACCCAAGGGAATAATAAACCCTAGGGATTAATACTAAAAACCCAAAGGAATATAAACGTAAGGGAATAATACTAAACCCTATGAATATGAAACCTTAGATTAATAAACCAAAGGGATTGATATTATAAACCCAAGGAATAAAAATGATAAACCCAAGGTATATAAACAATAAGATAAATATTACAAACCCTAAAATAAACATGGTTAACTATGGTTGAGTTCCATATTGAGACAATTCTTGTCACAATGCGATGTTGGACCATGGTTGACCATGATTGATTAAACAATAAAATAAACATGGTTGACCATGATTGGTTTTCATGTTAAGACAATCCTTGGACCCTGGTTGACCATGCTAAACCCAATGGATTAATACTAAAACAAAGAGGGATTATGAACCCAAGGGAATGATATTAAACCCAAGGGACTAATATTATAAAACCAAGGTATATAAACCCTAAGATAAATTTGATAAACACTAAAATAAACATGGCTGGCTATGGTTGACCATGGTTTATTTTCATATCGAGACAATCCTTGTTACAATTTGATGTTGGACCATGGTTGACCATGCTTAACCATGGTTGCTTTTCATATCAATACAATCTTTGTCATAATGTGACATTCAACCATTGTTGACCATGATTGACCATGGATGGCCATGGTTGACCAAGGTTGACCAAGATTAACCATGGTTGACCATGATTGAATTTATAAAACATGGTTGACCATGGTTGATCATGGTTGAATAATATTAAACCCAAGGGACTAATATTATAAACCCAAGGTATATAAACCCTAATATTACTAACACTAATATAAACATGGGTGACTATGGTCGACCATGGTTAACTTTCACATTGAAACAATCCTTGTTGTAATCTGATGTTGGACCATTGTTGACAATGCTTAACCATAGTTGATTTTCATATAAATATAATCTTTTTCACAATGTGACGTTCGACCATGGTTGACCATGATTATCATATTGAAACAATATTTGTCATAATACGATGCTAGACCATGATTGATTTTCATATTGAGACAATCTTTTTCACAATGCAATGTTGGATCATGGTTGATGAACGTTGACCATGATTGACCATGGTTGACCATGATGATCATATTTATACAATATTTGTCATAAAGCGATGTTGGACCATACTTGAGACAATGATTGATTTTCATATTGAGACAATCTTTGTCACAATGTGATGTTGGATCATGGTTGAACATGATTAACCATGGCTGACCACGATTGGTTTTATAAAACATGGTTGACCGTGGTTGAATAATATTAAACCCAAGGGAATAATATTATAAACGCACAGTATATAAAACCTAATATAAATATTATAAACACTAATATATACATGGTTGACCATGGTTGATTTTCATATTGATATAATCCTTGTCAGAATGTGACATTGGACCATGGTTGACCATGATTGATTTTCAAATCAAGAAAATATTTGTCACAATGCGATTTTTGACCATGGGTGACCATGGTTGACCATGCTTCCTATTATAAATCCAAGGGAATAATAAACCTTATGTATTAATACTAAAAACCCAAGGGACTATAAACCTAAGGGAATAATACTAAACCCTAGGAATATGAAACCTTAGATTAATAAACAAAAGGGATTGATATTATAAACCCAGGGGATAAAAATTATAAAACCAAGGTATATAAACCATAAGATAAATATTATAAACTCTAAAATGAACATGGTTAACCATGGTTGAGTTCCATATTGAGACAATTCTTGTCAGAATGCGATGTTGGGCCATGATTGACCATGATTGGTTAAACACTAAAATAAACATGGTTGACCATGGTTTACCATCGCTGATTTTCATATTGAGACAATCCTTGGACCATGGTTGACTATGGTGGACTATGATCGACCATGTTAAATCCAATGGATTATGAAACCAAGGGAATAATATTAAACCCAAGATACTAATATTATAAACCCAAGGTATATAAACCCTAGGATAAATATTATAAACACTAAAATAAACATGATTGACTATGGTTGACCATGGTTGATTTTCATACCAAGACAATCCTTGTTACAGATGTTCGCCATGGTTGACCATGCTTAACCATGGTTGATTTTCATACCAAGACAATCTTTGACATAATGTGATGTTCAACCATGGTTGACCATGATTGATCATGGGTGGACATGGTTGACCAAGGTTGACCATGATTAACCATGGTTGACCATGATTGATTTTATAAAACATGGTTGACCATGGTTGAATAATACTAAACCGAAGGGACTAATATTATAAACCCAAGGTATATAAACCCTAAGATTATAAACACTAATATAAACATGATTGACTATTGTTGACCATGGTTGACTTTTATATTGAGACAATCCTTGTTACAATATGATGTTGGACCATGGTTAACCATGCTTAACCATGGTTGATTTTCATATCAAGACAAACTTTATCACAATGTGACGTTCGACCATGATTGACCATGGATGGCCATGGTTGACCAATGTTGTCATAATGCGAAGTTGGACCATGGTTGAGACAATGATTGATTTTCATATTGAAATAATCGTTGTCACAATGCAACGTTGGACCATGGTTGACCATGATTATCATATTTAGATAATCTTTGTCATAATGCGACGTTGGACCATAGTTGAGACAATGATTGATTTTCATATTGAGACAATCTTTGTCATAATGAGATGTTGGACCATGGTTCACCATGATTAACTATGGCTGATCACGATTGATTTTATAAGACATGTTGACTATAGCTAAATAATATCCCAAGGGAGTAATATTATAAACACAAGGTATATAAACCCTAAGATAAATAATATAAACACAAATATATACATGGTTGACTATAGTTGACCATGGTTGATTTTTAGATTGAGACAATCCTTGTCATAATGTGATGTTGGAACATGGTTGACCATGATTGATTTTGAAATCGAAAAAATCTTTCTCATAATGCGACATTTGACCATGGTTGATTCTCATATTGATACAATATTTTTCACAATGCGACATTGGACCATGGTTGACCATGATTGAATTTATTGAACAAGGGTAACCGTGGTTTACCATGCTTCCTATTATAAACCAAAGCGAATAATAAACCCTAGGGATTAATACTAAAAACCCAAGGGACTATAAACCTAAGGGAATGTTGGGTAGCGGATCCCTTGCGTAACAGTTTTGGGGCTTAAAGCCAAGTTTTGGGTCAATGTAATGAAAATACCCCGCAAAATGTGGGTGCAGAGCGCGAGAGTCTAGGGTAGTCCGCCCTAAAATATTGTAATTTAATATAGAATGTGTCAGCCTACCCATGGTCTGCAGACCATGGGAATGTATAAATATAGCGAGGCTCTAAATTTAGAAGGTAGCTTTTGGATCTGATCTGAATTAATATGGGTTTCTGAATGCGATATTCGCTCTGAGTCTGTAAGTCCGAGTCATGGTTTGTAGTAGTAGATATATGTTCCGCAACTATGTGCACAGAAGCCTGGTAGAGTTTGCAGCTGTGTGCACATAAGCCTGATAGAGTCTGCAGCTGTGTGTGGACCCCTGCAGCTGTGTGCACAGGGTAGGAAGTGGATTGTAACTGGGAAAAGCATTGATAAATATAAGTTGGTTTTGGAGCATTGTGTATTTGTTTCTATAATTCTGTTTATGCATCTGTTTGCAGTTTATGATTGCACGCATGTCTGTTTATGTTGAATGGTAATTGAAAGTATGGGGCCTACTTAATTTAATTCAAGATCTATACTAATAATAAGCACAATAAAGGGTAAAGAGCAGTCACACTCTTCATTCAAGTCGCACAAAGGTAGTTGCATTGGATAGATCACAAACCTTCCAAGACCCATCAAGACATCCCAAGGGTGCGGAAACCTAGTTCCAGCACCCTTCCTACTACCTCGAGTGAGACCTCAGTCCGCGCTCCGTGGACTGTTGCAGAAAGGGCTGGTAGTTTCAGGATTTGTTTTGCTAAATCACTTTTGAACCTGGGTTAGGCCCCACTAAGCCAACATATGGTTCCGTTGCCAGGACCAAGATTTTCCTAATGGATGTCTGATGTCGGAACACTGGAACCCTACGAAGAAGGAAATTGAAGAGTGGTTAGGTCAGAAGCTTCACGAGTTCGTGGTACAAGAAAAAAAAACTCTGCAGATATCCAAGAATAGCTGGCTGGATCGCTACATATACACGGAAATCCACGAGATCTTCTTTGTGACCTTCTCTTTAGAGCTGTATGATTGGATTGTGAGGTTAGCCGACAACCAGGGAAGGTATAAGCTCGATCAGCCGATAGTGTGGACTCCAGAGCTAGTGCACAAATTAGAGGCATCGGAAGATAAGATAGTGTGGACCACTAGCTCAATCGAATAATTGGAGGGTTTATCACTGAGTTCACGATAGACACAACTGTGAGCTATGGTGAAGCAGAGTGACATTTTCTCAAGGGACCATGAGGTAGGTACATCAAATCCATGAACACTTGGATCAAGATGCTGTTATGTGAGAAGTGGGTTATGCAAATACATTAATGAGTGGAACAACATGGATTGGAAATATCTACAAAGGGATCGAAGGGTTAGGGAACAATCCTTTAATTTCACCTTCGTGAGAAAGTGAGGAAGAGTGTGCTCGGGTTTCTCTGATAAGTGCGTCAGTTTGATAAGGCAGCACATACTGCAGTTAACGCCTCCACTCACGCCATCAGCCACTTCACCTACTTCAACCCCATCTTCAACCACCCCACCTCCACCCAACCCGCAGTTCAGCATGGTGAACGCAATCAAGCTACCCGTATTCAGAGGAGTAGGGAATGAGTATCCAGATCAATTCTGGTTCATGGTAAGAGCAGTGTGGGAAGCACACGAGGTTGCAGATGACAACATTAAGAAGGCCACATTGGTGAGTGCACTGCAGGATCACGTGCTCACATGGTATATCAAGCACTCGAACGATCACCCAAATGCAGGAATAACATAAATCCAAAATGTGTTGAACAGAGAGTTTAGCTAACCGAAGTTAGAGACATTGTCAATCATTGGATTTAAAGAGATTGTAATGATTCTAGGCAAAACCCCCTGGGATTTGGATCAAAGGCTGAAAAGTATGATCTACGAGGCTAATATGACGCTGATATATGTGTAGCACCACACGTGGTTTGTGGCGTCTTTGAGACCACGCCTAAGGACGACGTTGTCATAACAGAAGCTCTCAACCCAAGTAGAAGCATTGGAAATGGATATGACGCTACATGAAACACAGATATAGGATCTGGGGTTGGTTTTCCAACAAATCCACGCGTAGATACAAAACCTATGCTTGGAGATGCAGAGATTACACAGGATAGGGTGCCCCGGCTAGAAGCACCTGAAGAAGTCTGGTGGATAAAATGTAAAGGCCAGGGCCACGACAAGGATCACTGTCTAGTATTCGCGAACTACTTGGCAGGGGGGGGGGACCAATACCGTTGAGACCAGAGGCACAGGTAGGGCCAAGTGTAGCACCCACGCTCTGGTGCGTGATTTGTCAGGTGGGAGGAAAGCACATGATGGAAAACTGTCACTTGTTGTAGAAGTATACACAGATTTTGCAACAACTGTTTTGTAATTTTTGTATATCAGTGGGCCATGATGAACGAAACTTTTGAAGTTACGAATTGTTGATGGATTGAAAACCTGCGTACAGGATGCAGACTGAGGTGCGATGTCAGGATCCAGCCACCGCAATACCGCGTAGTGGATTCCAAGGACGTGGACGAGGAGAAGGAGGAATGGGACCTGAAAGAGGGCGCAGACAGTTAATTTTCTATAGTTGTGGAGGATCTGGACATTATGCGTGTGACTGTACGAACCCAACCAGAACATGTTTTTCGTATTGTTATCAGTTTGATCATGAAGCTATAGATTTTCTGACGTTGATCGCGCAGATGCGAGAGAAAGGTGTAGTTCAACCTACTCCGACGCAGAATATTCAAATGATGAGGTCTGAACCATGCGAAGAAGACCCCAACATGAACATGGTGCTCAGAAGTGGCGTGACTACAGGGGAAGATAAGGGGAAGCAGCTCGAGGAAGACACATGGGTTCACAAGGCTCCTACAAAGGAACCTGAGTTTGACTTGGAACGTGCAAAGGAGACGTTTATGGAAGCTAATAAGAGCTTCACGGAGGCCTCTAATTTAGGTAGTAAGGATCAACCAAAGTCGGGAATGGATCCTTTTATGCTTACTACCTTTTTAGAGACATGCATGAAGCTGCTACGCGACAATAAGGCTGTTAAAGGACTACAAGAGTTGATCACTAGGTGTGCAGGGTCAAGGGAACCACGCGTAGTTCGAAAACTGGGAAAGCATGCCTTGTGCACCAGGAGGGAAATGCGACTAATGGCACAAATTGGTGAGTATGAAATGGATAAGGTAATCCTGGACCTAGGTTTAGATGCAAATGTTTTACCAAAGTAGACGTGGGAACGCATGGGTAGGCCTGTGTTACAGTGGTCTCCGATTCAATTACGAATGGAAAACCAACAAAATATCTTGCCCATGGGAAGGTTGCAAGGGTTAACAGTGGATATCGAAGGTGCGAGCACACAAATAGACTTTGAGATAATAGTGATTGTGGATGATAGTAACCCTTACCCAGCGTTGCTAGGAATAGATTGGGCCACAGACATAAATGGAGTTATCAACCTAAAGAAGCAGAAGATGATTTTTGAGAAAAAGTCCCTACGTGTGGTAGTTTCGCTATATCCAGCCGAAGTAGCAAGCTACACAGAACCTGTGCACGATGATGATAGCGACGATGAGCTGGATTGCATTTACCAGATAATGGTGTAAGACCAGGATCGGGGGAACTTGATAGCAGATGGAAGAATCTCATGGGAGTGCGACATTTCCTGTACTTTAGATTCAGATGGAGAAATAGAGTGCTGGTAGAACTGGTTGCACAAAGTAACAACCCTGAATTGCAACATGATGGTTAGATCACTGCGACGCACACGAACCAGGTAGCCAGGGCGAAGTAGTTTGCACACCCGTCTGTGTCGATGGGTGCATACGTGTTCTGTGCAAGCACATCCCACGCTAAGGATAAAAAATCAGAACTCGACGCAGCAACAGGAAAAGAGACACACACCACAAATACCCCACATCGGAGAATTCACAAAGCTATGTGGAGTCATGAATAGAGTTCACCAGATGAGACAAACCAAATGGGACCTGCGCATACCAACTATTCGATGGGCCTATAGGACCATAATCAGAAATAGGAGCGCGGAAATGACCCCATCACTGACGAGAAGAGATGAAACTAGGAGGATGGAGAGGAATCCCTGTACCACAGCTCTCGCGGTTGGGACAAGACACGGGGACCGGGGTAAAGAAATTGGGCAGTTGCAAAAAGCCATTCAGTCAGGGAGCATGAAACTTCGTGAACTCGATGACGGGTGGGCATGGCTGAGGAAGAGAAGTGTGACATTGGACGAATAAATCAGTGGATTGGAAACCGAAGTCAAGCAAGCAGGCTGCAAGAAACTACGCATAATGAGATCAAGTCTAGCTGGCCCTACTACTGCATTAGAAAGAGTTGCAACCCTGCAATCATGGCTACGACCACACCTTATTATACAGGGGAGTGTACCATACAAAGAATAATGCGATGCACTACTGGATGCAAGGGTATTTGAAGGGTGCCTGCAGCCCGAGATAACAGGTAAATGGAAGCCTCGTATGGGGGGTGCGACCACCTGACTATCTGTAGGATGTGTAGTCTAAGCACTCTAAGCAGCTGAAAGAAGGCACAGGACTATAAACGTGTCTGCAGGAGAGTTGCACTAAAAGGAGGTTCCGCACAGGG
Source organism: Pinus taeda (assembly GCA_000404065.3). Lineage (NCBI taxonomy): Eukaryota > Viridiplantae > Streptophyta > Pinopsida > Pinales > Pinaceae > Pinus > Pinus taeda. The sequence continues at coordinate 121,583 of APFE031167345.1, read as the reverse complement.
CCAGTATGTCACAGGAATTGCGGTCGCATGAAAGGGGCTGCGCGAGCATGCTGGGAGGTGACTGTTGATGTCACTGTTCATGACAAGAGGTCTACTTTAAGGCAAGGATGGAGCAACAGATTGTAGTGCGTCACTCACAGGGATGGTGGACCGCGAAGCCTTGGCAGCGCGACTCGCCACACCGACGAGTGACTCGGGACGAGTCACGATGATTGTGTTGGGGGCTTGTTGGGTAGCGGATCCCTCGCGTAACGGTTTTGGGGCTTAAAGCCAAGTTTTGGGTCAATGTAATGAAAAGACCCCGCAAAATGTGGGTGTGGAGCGCGAGAGTGTAGGGTAGTTCACCCTAAAATATTGTAATTTAATATAGAATGTGTCGGCCTACCCATGGTCCGCGGACCATGGGAATGTATAAATAGAGCGAGGCTCTAAATGTAGAAGGTAGCTTTTGGATATGATCTAAAGTAATATGTGTTTCTGAATGCGATATTTGCTCTGAGTCTGTAAGTCCGAGTCGTGGTTTGTAGTAGTAGATAGAGGTTCCGCAGGTGTGTGCGCGGAAGCCTGGTAGAGTCTGCAGCTGTGTGCGCAGGGTAGGAAGTGGATTGTAACTGTGAAAAGCATTAATAAAGATAATTTGGTTTTGGAACATCACTTATTTGTTTCTATAATTATGTTTATGCATCTGTTTACAATTATGATTGCATGCATGTCTGTTTATGTTGAATGGTAATTGAAAGTACAAGGCCTACTTAATTTAATTCAAGATATATACTAATAATAAGTAGTTGCGCTCTTCATTCAAGTCGCGCAAAGGTACTTGCACTAGATAGATCACAAACCTTCCAAGACCCATCAAGACATCCCAAGTGTGTGGAAACTTGGCTCCAGCACCCTCCCATACTACCTCGGGTGAGACCTTAGTCTGCGCTACGCGGACTGTTGCCAAAAGGGCCAATAGTTTCGGGATTTGTTTGGCTAAATCACTTCTAAACTTGGGTCAGGCCCCACCAAGTCAACAGGGAATAATATTAAACACTAAGAATATGCAACCTTAGATTAATAAACCAAAGGGATTGATATTATAAACCCAAGGGATACAAATTATAAACCAAAGGTATATAAACCATAAGATAAATATTGTAAACCCTAAAATAAAGATGCTTAATGATGGTTGAGTTCCATATTGAGGCAATTTTTGTCACAATACGATGTTGGACCATGGTTGACCATGATTAATTTTCATACCATGACAATCTTTATCACAATGAGATGTTGGAGCATGGTTGAGCATGGTTGATTTTCATATGGAGACAATATTTGTCACAATGCGACATTTCAGCATGGTTGACAACGATTGATATTATAAACCAGAGAGAATAATAAAACCGAGGGTCTGATATTATAAATCCGAGGGAATAATAAACATAAGGGATTAACAGTAAAACCCCAAGAGATTATGAACCCAAGGGAATCATATTAAACCTAAGGGACTAATATTATAAACCTAACATATATAAACCTTAAGATAAATATTATAAAAACTAAAATAAACATTGCTCATCTTTTTCTTCTATTAAGCTCTCTTATCTCTTTCATATGCAATACTCAGCATTTGAATAATATTGCAATAATAGAAATATATCTTTCTCCTATATTTATTTAAGCTTCATACAACCTCATATTCATTAAAATTAAAGCTATAACTTTTACATTTCTCAACATTTAATTAAGATTCTCATTATTTAATTAAAATTATGACAATAAAATTTATAAAATCTTTACAAAAACTTTTCATAATCTCATAATATGATTAAGTCAACTTCCTCAAACCCTTTCAACATAAAAAACTTAATTTTTATTTTTATTTTGTCTCATAATCTCATAATATGATTAAGTCAACTTCCTCAAAGTTGTTGCCCTTTTAGGAACATACAAGAATTCGACCATATCAGTCTCTATTATGCTTTGTGGCTTAAAGCCGTTTCCCTTTCATGATGGTGGCGGTGAAGCTGGTCATGGCCTAGATTTAACATCGTTCCCCTGAAAACCAACCGATGAGCAAAGAATGTGTTTTCTTTACACTTGCTGGAGTGCTAGCAGCTGGATTGGCAACAAATGTAATTGGGATACACTCCATATTGTGAAAAACAAATGCACAATGGAAGCGCGAAGTAAATAAATGACATGTGAGCAAATGAAACCCTTTTATATAATATGAGAAAATGAGCTTATCTATAACTAAATACGGTAGTACCAATGTTACAAAATGAAATTAACTTTAATGTAGGTGAATGTCTAAAGAAATGCAATTTTCTAAATTCACTGCCCATAAAATTCTACATTGATTATACAAACACCAATGGTCGCCTGTAACTTTTTGTAGCAAATGTTTCAGCTGGCCCATTCTGGACGAGTTTATGAAGAATACACACTTCAATAGATTTAATAGAGCAGGAGAATATCTGGCACAGAATACAACTCCTCTGATAAATTTCTATAGCACTGAAAATATGGTAGACCTAGAGAAGTCTTAGTCATGGCATCTGTATAGATGCGAACATTGACCACATGGCCAACCTCTTGGAAAAGTTCCTGAATCTGGGCATCGCTAGCATTGGGCTCTAGATCCCCCACATACAGAGATTTGGGCCCTACTGATTCATTCGCTTTCTCGCTGCCCCCATTAATAATACCTTCCTTACTGTTACTGATGGATACTATGGAGTGAATGCAGTTGATGCCACTTTCAAAAGATAGAGGTGATGGTCCTATGGGTTGATAACTTCCTGGTGAAGGTTGGTAGTAGTGTGCATAACGGTAGATACGCAGGCCTGGCCACTGTGCTTACAGTGTCCTCTGCGAGGGTTTCGTGTTTTCAGCTCCAAAAATTGGCTGGTTAAATTATAATTTGGAGAAACAACGCCCTCATTAGATGGTGTCTCCTATTTTGATTTACTTCCTATCGCTGGACAATGCAGTTTATGTTGGTTATGTTCTTGAAATGCTGTGTATTGTTTCCCTTTCGTGGTGACTGAACGACTAAGTAATTGTTTCTCGTCTGTGGTGAATGACCGTTGCAGCCACAAATGGACTCGGGAAAAATCAACAGGTATGCCTAAATTCCACTCCAAAACATCAAATATAGGTGAACATACATGCGAATGTTTTTCTTCTTGTTCTGTTAATCGCTTTTTGGTTTAGAATTAATTTACATTTCCATATGCGGTTTTGTTTTGGGGCCATTAAAAATACCTTCTCTGCTATTTTTTCTTGGTGGCTATCCAACCCCCATCCCATTTGGCTTCAATTTACAGAAATTATTGTCATTTCTCGACCTTGCATTGATTTTTGGTTTCAGATATGCAATTTCTAGATTAAATGTATGGGATGTTACTATTGTTGTTGTGTTGTTTAAATCCTTGAACTTCATAGTTTTAAATTGGCAAATTTGGAAAGTCTCAAAATACACTCTCTAAATTGTTTTAGTTTTGGGGGGTTCCATAAACCACAGTCTGGATTCTATGTTCATAACCATTATCGATTCATGTCCTTTCTGTGTTATAGTCTACAAAAACACCCCCCTGTGATTTTGGCATATGAATTAGTGGTATTACATGAACTATTCTTCCTCTCAAGTTTCACTCTAGTCTGCTCCTAGTTTTTCCGGCTTTCAGAACAACGCTCTCCGGTGGTCATCAATACTTTCTAGCATTATAGGTGAAGTGCATGTCTACGGACACCTCACCTCATAAAAGAAAACACATCACTTGTATGCTTTCCCATGTAAACTCTGACCTCACTTCATTCCAAATCCAGTCGATATTTTTTCTGTCACTACACATTCCTTGTTTCCTGATCCGGATTGTCCAAGTGACAACGTCTTTTTCCCACAGTCTGCGAACATTAATCTCTCACATGCCCCCTATCACCTCAATTATGTTGATTGTCGTTCCCAACGTAATCTGAAATATTCTCAGATTATTCACACCCGTCCACTTTAATATCTAGCCTGTCACCTTTTTCTCCTTGTCATACTTACAACTCCATACGCCTCCCCTCCCATGCTTTTCCATTGTGGATGGACGTTGACTCTGACGTGTCCACCAACTTGGCTCTTATACGAGCCACCATGGAAGCATAATCACTTCCCATGGGGCCAAGTTCATTAGATGCATGGCGTACTACACTCGGGGATGATCGGGTGCTAGTTGTCGATCTATCGCCTCATTCATTGCAGGGCGGCGGACATGCATTTCATGAACGTCATCACAAGAATCAATTTATAAAAACCACTCCACCACCTCTGCTCCTGGCTTTAGACAGTGCCACCTTGGTCAACCGCATTAATAGCTTATAGAACCGTGCTCTAGTTGTCTAATGGTATTTCCCTGGAATGGAGGACTCTGAGATGAGGAATTGGTTAGGAAAGAAGTGGAAAAATATGCTCAGATACCTGCCTACTATGGTCAGATTAATGAAAGGCTAGTACAACTTTCACTTTCTCAGTCAAGAGGACTTAGAGAAAATCAAGTCCATTTCATGGGTTCATGGAAAAATCTTTTTGGCCTTGCATAATTGGTACATAGGATATAATCCCCTACATAATACACCCATCAATAAATTGATATGGGTTAAATTATGTGGTCTTCCTATCAAACTATGGACCAAACAAGCTCTAATGGACATAGGAAACGCCTTTGGAAAATTTGTCTATGTGGACTCGAGATGCCTTGGTGTGCAGGACAAGATAGTCGCTTGGATTCTCATTGAAAAGGAATATCATGGGGAATTTCTTGATCACATCAAACTGCATTGGGAGGATATTAATCTCCATCAAAGGATGGATTATTGGGGGTTCCATTTTTGCTGTTATTTCTTCCACCGAACAGGGCACCTGCGTGAATAATGTCCTCTTCGACCTGGAGGCTGCCTACATGGACGAAAATGCTACAACGCCTCCACGCTATCCAACGCAAATAGGGAACGTCCAAGCCTAAAGGGTCAATGGTTTGCGTCATGAAATCAGAATATGCCTCATCTAGGTATGCCTCGGAAAAAAAGTTCTTATTACCCACTTGCTTTTGGTTCTTTGGTATCATCTCCAATCTCCGTTCCATCCTCCTCGAATATCTCTAATAAGTCAAACTTTCTAGTACCTGGCAGTACTACATATTTTAATTGCCTCCCTCCACTGGAACCTACCCCCTGTCAGGACTTACCAACTCCTTTTCTGCTTTCACACCCCTATCATGAAATTCCATCCACTTCTCATGTCACGTATGTACCCTCTCCCATTCCACCCAGTCGTCAACCCAAGGACAAAGGCCCTTGTCTTAGTGTCACCCCCCCAACTCACCACTGCATCCCCTACAAATTCTGTCGGAAGTGACTTGGACTTCCTTTTACAAAGAAAGACCCTAGACCTACATTCTCTCACTATCCATAAACCTAGGGACTCTACCTCCCCACACATTAGCCCTACCATGATGGGTAACATTACTGTCCGTCAGAAGAAAAACCGAGGTATCCGACCTTTCTGGGGACAAAATAAGAATAACCCATCCGCCTCGCCAATGGACCGTTTCCTAGTTGATGTTCCAAATGTAGATATTCCTCCCTCAGGGTCCCTTAGGGCACGTTAACCCGATAATCATCTCACATGACTTGCATCATATCACTAAACATCTGGGGTCTAGGGGCTACCCCAAAATTTTTAGCTCTCAAAAATCTGCTATCCTCTCTTCACCCATATATCATTCTCATAGAGGAATCTATGCATAGTGTCTCACAGGTTGATCTATACTTTCGGAAAATGTTTCTGAACTGGTACATTTCTGCAACTACTGCTTTGGGCCTCTCTAGGGGTTTGGTGGATTTATGGGATCCTGCTTGGGTTACTGTAAAGGCCTTTCGGTGTTTTGTAGGTATTCTTCTAGAAGCCAGCTTTCATGGAATACCTGGTTATGTTCACATTCTCAATGTTTATTCTCCCCACAAAGATAGATTCATTTTTTTGGATCGTCTTTTCTCCTCTGGAATGATGGAATTGGTCTCTCTTATCATTGTAGGTGACCTGAACTGTACCATAAGTCGTGATGAAGAATGGGGCCGCTGCAGGAAAATTGACCGTTTGGCTAGATTGATTCAAGATGCTATCCTCTTGCATAACTTTGTGGACATATGCTCGGAAAAAATTGTTCCAACATGGGATAATGGTCGTACTGGCACGACATATGTGGCCAAGAGACTGGATCACTTTCTGATCCACGAACGGTTTTTGGAGCATCTTGGGGATGTAAACACTGAAACCATTAGTAACTTCATTTTTGACCACAGGACTATCTTGCTTCAATGGAGGAAAATAGGCATTTGTATGGGCATCCCCTTCAAATTCAACCGATCTTGGTTGGAAGATCCAGATTTTAATAATCTAGTTTTGGAGACCTGGGGTCGACAAACTCTTCTTGGAACTTCCCCCATGATTAATCTCCTTGAAAAACTGAACTCCCTTCGTGGGAATGTCAAGCTCTGGCAGAAACAGAAGCACAAGGTCCTCAAAAAAGAACTTGTTTATATACAAAATGAAATGGATCGAATTGTGCCTAAGTTGTCCTCCCATTGTCTTCCTGTGAAGATTCGGCTCCACATTCATACACTTGAATTCCGTAAGAATAACCTTCTTTCTATTGAGGAATCTACTAGGAGATTGAAAGCATGGTGACCTGGATAAAGGAAGGAGATCGAAATACTAGATTTTTTCACCGGTATGCAAATTATCGTCGCAACATAAACTCTATCTGGGAGATTATGGATGAGGACGACCAAATTCATCAAACACAAGAAGGAATTTGTAATGCTGCTATTCATTACTATCAAAAGGAATATGATAGGAATGATAACATAATGGCCAAGGATGTAAGGATGAATAAAATGATGATTTCTACAAGGAAGTCATGGAAGAAGAACTTCTGAATGTGCTAAAATCTTTTAAGAGTGATAAAAGTCCGGGTCCTGATGGATGGACGATAGAACTCTTTACAAAATTTGTTGAACTTCTTAAAAAATATTTACTGGGCATGGTGGAAGAATCCAGGACCATGGGATATATACATCAACATATCAATTCTACATATATTGCCCTCATTCCAAAGAACAATACAAAAGTTTCTTGGAATTCAGACCTGTTTCCCTGTGCAATATTATATAGAAAATCATTTCGAAGACTATTGTAGGAAGAATGCGAAATACTCTTTCACGATATATCTCACCAGAATAGGATGGATTTTGTTCAGAACAGGCTCATCCATGATGCTGTTGCAAATAAACAAGAGAGTATGCACACGATCCACACTAAGAATCTAAATGTGACTATTTTTCAGGTTGACTTGAGGAAGGCATACGATTGCCTAGATTGGGGCTTCCTTAGGTGTGTCCTTACCAAAATTGGACTAAGACATAGATGTATAGATTGGATAATGGCATGTGTGGATAATTTAAATTATTCTATCATAATAAATTGTTATCCAACAAAATATTTTCGGGCTGTTAGAGGTTTGTGGCAGGGATGCTCACTCTCCCCCCTTCTCTTCATTCTAGTGATTGATAGCCTAAGTCTGCACATAAAAAGAGCGGTTCTGAAGGAACAATTCTGACCACTGAAGATGGGAAGCAACGTTAGCATCTCGCACAATGTTTTTGTTGATGATATCCTTATCCTAGGTATGCTCTATCACTCTTCCTGGTTATGTCTCTTTAATATCTTCAACAAATTCGCAAATGCTTCAGGATTGCACATAAATAATAACAAATCTATAATATATCATGTAATTTGCGACATGGAGGTCATCACATATATAGAAGGTTTATTTGGCATCAAGGCTATGTCAATACAAAAATGAATGAAATACCTTGGATATCACATCAAACCTTGCTGCTACAAATCTGTTGATTGGTAATGGATTACTGACTGTTTCTTCAAAAGGATATATGGGTGGGGGTTTAGATGCCTTTCATTGGGGGGGTGAGTCGTTCTCACCCAAGCGGTATTAGAGCAGATGGGGGTTTATTGGGCTCATCTATATCTCATACCTACATCCATTGTTAATGAACTAAACCGCTTAACGACAAAATTCATCTGGGGGGGGAACCATGAAAGGAAAAATGATCATTTGACCAAACTATCCAGCATTACTTTCCCCAAGGATTTGGGTGGATGGGGGATTATGGACCTTCGTAGATTTGGTGGAACACTGTTGATGAAAGAAAGGAAAAATGATCATTTGACCAAACTATCCAGCATTACTTTCCCCAAGGATTTGGGTGGATGGGGGATTATGGACCTTCGTAGATTTGGTGGAACACTGTTGATGAAATCTTTATGGAGGGGTTTATTTGGGGATGGTACTTGGAGTAAAATCATTCAGCACAAGTACCTCAAAGATAAAAATTTCAGGTTTTCGTACAGAAAGGTCCCCATTGTCATTAAGGAGGGATCTGCCATCTGGCAAAGCTTTCAGAAAATGGATAAAATTTTCTTTCAACAACTTGCATGGAAATTTCAAACTGGGAATTGTATCCTCATTAGTGTCGACCCAATCCTTGGAACTGGGGAGGAATGCTCCATCCCTGTGAACATCAAAATTCACCTAAATGGACAAGGCATTTATTTCTAGGGTCAAGCCATAAATTATTGGCAAGGTCCACTTCCCATTTGGAAAGAAGCACACACTCTTGGTCTTAATGGTCATATGGTTCTGGATGGAACGAGATTATTGTTGCTATCAAACGCATTTGTATTTGCTGCTCAAGATCCCGAGACCCAATCACTTGGAAAGGAAAGATGGCAACTAACGATATCATTGTAGTCGATACATAGTCTACTCTCCAGGATGACAAATTTAAGAGTGGAACTCCAATTCCCTTTTTCCTTTTGGGAAAAAAAATTCCAAATAAAATAATCTTTTTCTCATGGCTGGTCTTCCGCAATAAGAATCTGATCTGGGAGAACCTATAGAAAAGGCAATGGCATGGGCTAGGTATATGCTCTATTTGTAAAATAGACACTAAAAACAACAATCATATTTTCCTACATTGTTTGCATACTGTTCAGGTATGGAAGAAGTTGTCTAATATTTTTTGTTTTCAGTATGTCCTACACTCCTCCATCAAGGATTCCCTAAAATGGTGGAGCACTCAGAAGTCCTCCTGGAGAGCCATTCCACTATTTATCATATGGGCCATTTGGAACTGGCGAAACAAGTATCTTTTTCAGAACTCACTAGATGATTCCTATTTGGTCATTGATAGAATCATATCTAATTCACTATTTACTCTTCACAACCCACTCGTCCCTGTAGTAGCCCACACATGCACATCAATACATAGTTTCTGTATCTGATGGGATTTTTTGATGGAGCAACACAATGAAGTTTCTATGCATGTGGTGTTTGGATTGCTATATTAGTTGAACTATCCTACAGGATCTTTTGGAATGGAGGTTGCGGCAACAATAACAAGGCAGAAGCAATAACACTATGAGGCCTCTTGTGGTTCAACATTTTCCTTAATATTCCCTATCTGCACATATACGGAGACTCGAAGATCATTATAGATAAAGTATTGGAAAAAGCCTCCATTAACACTCCTATGCTACAAGGATGGCTGGAGCGAATAGATCTCCTTTGGCAACCTCATGAAGGATCCACAATCCAGCATATCCATAGAAGCCAAAACAAGGAAGTAGATAGATTACCAAAAAAGGATTGATGGGAATGATAGGTAAATGGTATTTAGACATCACCTGGGAACACAATACATATGATATGGGGGACTTCCTATTTCAGGGTTAAACCTAAATCTCCCTCTTTTTTTGCAAATTTTGTATATGTCACTTTTTGACTTGCTTTTATGAACAATATCCACATTTTTGTTTAACAAAATGGATGCTCCTTCTCTGATCTTGAATACTATATAATAAATGCAAGTAGGGTGCTATGATCTCTTTTGCTGGATAAAGGATATTTTAATTTGATAGCTCACTTTTTTTTATCTTATGAGATGAGGAGAACAAGTTTCCAAATCATCTAGTGAATGATATGTACGTCAACTATTTTGTATATTTTTTCACAGTTAATATAATATACAGCTTTTTTCTTCCTGAAAAAAAAACAAAATACATGAGGTTGGAAAGGCCATAACCCTCAAATAAATTATAGGCTATGCAGGAGGATATCTGAAACATTGCGGATCAGAAACGACAATACCTCTGTCTTTTTTGATTATACATAGGTATTGTTGAAAGTAAAAGAGCAAATTCATTCTTCTCTCTTTTTTTTTAAGTCTTTACTAGTTAACAAAATACATGAGGCCGGAAAGGCCATAACCCTAAAATAAATTATAGGCTATGCACGAGGATATCTAAGACATTGTGGATCAGAAGCGACAATAACCCTGTCTTTGTAGACAATGGAATTGTCTTTAGTGTGACTTTTTGGAAGCTTTTACGATAGGTTTTTTTGGTCTAATTTCTCTAAAATCTGGCAGGAATTTATTGAAATCACAAGCTTGATGGGTAATCCTTTGCCATCGAAGTGCCGTAGGGGTTTTCTAGAGTGCTAAATCCATATATGCAATCAAAAAATAGTTTAAATAACACAAATCAAGATTTCACCTCAAATATTTCCATTGGATTCCGACACCCAGAAAGTCCAAAAAGTTGCACTAAAGACAACTCCGTAGACAACTCCTTATTATTATTATTATTATTATTAAATCGTTTTTTATATGTTTTGTTGTTGTTATATATATATATATATATATATATATATATATATATATATATATTGTTTTTTATTTGTCTTTGATTTTTGTTTTTAAATTATGCTTTTTTTCCTATTAAAATATATTTATTTATTTATTCATTTTGGTTTAAATTATTTTCCATTTCTTATCTTTTTCTGCTTTTAAAAAAATAAATATTTTGATTTTTTTACTTTTATGGATATATGTTTGGTTATTTTAAAATAAATATACTTAATTTAATTTTTGGGGTTTTTCTTTGTTTTGTTTGGTTTTTTGTTTTTGTTTGTTTTTTGTTTTTGTTTTTTTTTTATGTTTGAATTTTTTTTAACATACATACATACATACATACATACATACATATATATATATTTTGTTGTTTTCGTTTTAATTTTAATTTATTTATCTATTATTTTTTTTTTTACTTTTTTCTTGGTTTACAGGGTTTTTGTCAATACTCGACTAGCAACTGGACTCACTATGTCAATTTGATAGTTGATTTTTAGTTTTCATTACAATGGATTAAGTCCGCCTATACTGTATGTCAATTATATGGTTGATTTTTAAGTTTTCATTGCGATGACTGAAGTCTAACCCTAATGCCTATCAATTTGATGGTTGATTTTTAAGTTTTCGTTCCAATGTGTCAATTTTATTTTATTTTTTATTTAATTAAATTTATTTAGTTTTTTCAGAGGAAATATTTGGCGAGATCCATCCCAAGGGATCACATATCGTTGGATTATTAGCAGAGCCTAACCTCGAGGGTGTCAAGGAGAATTGATCTTGTGACCTCCCATTAATGAGGTGCTTTAGCAATGAGAACTCGACCAATTAAGCTAACCCTCGAGGCTTCCAATGTGTCAAGTTGTCTTAGACTAAGATTTTAAAAGAGTTATATTTTTAGCATTTAAAAGAAAACATTACTCTTAATATAATGATACCTTGTTTTAGGAATTCATTTTTAAAGTTTATTTTCTTTGTTATAATTTTTGGTCTTGAAATATGTTGAAAATTTAAGGTTTTTTATAGTCATGGTATTTTGTTTTCATTTCATGGGTTAAAAATATTGAAATTTTAATGTTTATTGTAGTCGTGATATTTTATATTTAACACCATGATTGAAAAGGGTCAAAATTTCAAGGTTTTTTTGGAGTCATGATATTTATATTTAATGCCATGGTTTAAAATTGTTGAAATTTTAAGGTTTTTTGGAGTCATATTATTTTATCTTTAACACTATCATTGAAATTTTTTGGAATTTTAATGCTTTTCAAAGTCATGATATTTTATTTTTAATGCCATTGCTAAAAATTGTTAGAGTTTTAACTAAAAAAAGTGTTGATGCAACATCAAGAATTTACGTATCAGGGGTGTTTTTCCATGTTTATTGTAGATTTTTTTTTGGTTTTTAACTCCATTGCTATTTTTCTTTTGGAATTTGAACCAAAAAAAAATGTTGATGTAGTATCAACACTTTTCGTTTTCAAGGTGTTTTCATGTTTTTTCACAAAAAATAGGTGTTTGTGGGGCTAAAGTTCTTATTTTGAGGTTACCATTCTCGTTAAGTTGGTAACTTTGTTGGACTTGTTAAAAACTCTTTTAATCATTTTAGATTTTTAGTTGTAATGCTTATGTACATGTTCCAAAGGAAAAACAGAGTAAGCTGGATAATAAAACTGAAAAGTGTTTCTTTATTGGTTATAAAGATGACCTATAAAAGATTATAAACTTTAGAACCCAATAATTAAGAATACTATTTATAGATGGGTTGTTGTATTTTTGAGAGGTTAAATATATTTCCAAATAGATCTTAAAGACGTTGCCCTTTCATGATGGTGGCGGTGAAGCCGGTCACGGCCTAGATTGAACATCGTTCACCTGACAACCAACCGGTGAGCGAAGAATGTGTTTGCTTTACACTTGCCAGAGTGCCAGCAGATGGATTGGCAACAACTGTAATTGGGATACACTCCATACTATGAAAAAAAAAGCACACTGGAAGTGCAAAGTAACTAAATAACATGTGAGAAAATGAAACCCTTTTATATAATATGAGTGCAAAGTAACTAAATACAGCAGTACCAATGTTACAAAATGAAATTAACTTTAATGTAGGTGAATTTCTAAAGAAATGAAATTTTCTGAATTCACTGTCCAGAAAATTGTACATTGATTATACATAGGTATTGTTGAAAGTAAAAGAGCAAATTCGTTCTGCTCCATTTTCTTAAAGTCTTTACTAATTAACAAAATACATGAGATTGGTGAAAAATTAGCTATTTCGTCCTTATTGGCGTCCCTTTAGAAGCCTTTTGAATTGGAATTTGACAACCTTTTGCTTTGTGAAATTGATCTATTAACTACGTTGGTTTTTGAGGACTTTGAATCCATCTGCGACATCAACAACATCTAACGTCTACTTCTGTCATTCTTCTGTATTTTGAAAAACACCAATGGCCGCTTAGAGGACCGGATATTGGTAACTCTGTGTAGCAAACGATTTAGCTGGCCCATTCTAGACGAGTTTACAAAGAATTCAGCCTTCAATAGATTTAACAGAGCAGGAGAATATATGGCATAGAATACAACTCCTTTGATAAACTGCTATAGCACTGAAAATATGGTAAACCCAAAGAAGTCTTGGTCATGGCATCTCTACAAATGCGAACACTGACCACAGGGCTAACCTCCTGGAAAAGTTCCTGAATCTGGGCGTCGCAAACATTGGGCTCCAGATCCCCTACATACAGAGATTTGGGCCCTACTGATTCATTCGCTTTTTCGTTGCCCCCATTAGTAATAACTTCCTGACTGTTACTGATGGATACTATGGAGTGAATTTAGTTGATGCCACTCTCAAAAGACAGGGGTGATGGTCCTACGTATTGACAACTTCCTGGTGAAGGTTGGTAGTAGTGTGCATAATGGTAGATATGCAGTCCTGGCCGCTAGGCTTACAGTGTCCTCTACGATGGTTTCGTGTTTTCACCTCCAAAAATTGGCTGGCTAAATTATAACTTGGAGAACCAGCCCCCTCGTTAGATGGTGTCTCCTATTTTGATATACTTCCTATCACTGGACAATGTAGTTTATGTTGGTTATGTTCTCGAAATGCTGTGTATTATTTCCCTTCCGTGGTGAATGAAATATTGAGTAATTGTTTCTCGTCTGTGGTGAATGACTGCAATAGCCACAAATGGACTCTGGAAAAATCAACAGGTATGCCTAAATTCCACTCCAAAACATCAAATATAGGTGAACATACATGTGATTGTTTTTCTTCTGGTTCTGTTAATCACTTTCTAGTTTAAAAGTACTTTACATTTCCATATGCCATTTTGTTTTAGGGCCATTAAAAATACCTTCTCCGCTATTTTTTCTTGGTGGCTATCCAACCCCCATCCCATTTGGCTTCAATTTATAGAAATTATTGTCATTTCTCGACCTTGCATTGATTTTAGGTTTCGATATGCAATTTTTGGATTAAATGTATGGGATGTTACTATTGTTGTTGTGTTGTTTAAATCCTTGAACTTCATAGTTTTAAATTGGAAAATTTGGAAAGTCCCAGAGTATGTTCTCTGAATTGTTTTAGTTCTAGGGGGTTTCATAAACCACAGTCCGGATTCTATGTTCATAACCATTATTTTTTCATGTCTTTTCTATGTTATAGTCTACAAAAACACCCCCTGCGGTTTTGGCATATGAATTAGTGGTATTATAGGAACTATTCTTCCTCTTAGTGTTCACTCTGGTCTGCTCCTAGTTTTCCGGTTGTCAGAACAACACTCTCTGGTGGTCGTTAGTACTTTCTGGCATTATAGGTGGAGCGCGTGTCTATGGACACTATACCTCATAAAAGAAAATGCGTCACTTGTATGCTTTCCCATGTAAACTCTAACCTCACTTCATTCCAAATCCAGTCGATATTATTTCTGTCACTACACATTCCTTGTTTCTTGATCCGGATTGTCCAAGTGACAACGTCTTTTTCCCACGGTGTGCGAACATTAATCTCTCATGCATACCCTATCACCTCAATTATGTTGGTTATCGTTCTCAATGTAATATGAAATATTCTCAGATCATTAACACCCATCCACTTTAATATCTGGCCTGTCACCTTTTTCTCCCTGTCAGACTTACAGCTCCATACGCCTCCCCTCCCATGATTTTCCACCCTGAATAGACGTTGACTCTGACATGTCCGCCAACTTGTCTCTTATACGAGCCACCATGGAAGCATAATCACTTCTCATGGGGCCATGCTCAATGGATGCATTGCATACTACACGGGGATGATCGGGTGCTAGTTTTAGATCTATTGCCTCATTCATGCAGGGTGGAGGACATCTAATTCATGAACGTCGTCATAAGCATCAGTTTATGAAAACCACTCCACCACCTCCGCTCCTGGCTTTAGACAGTGCCACCCTGGTCGACTGCATTAACAACTTACAAAAGCGTGCTTTAGTTGGCCGATGGTATTTCCCCGCAATGGAGGGCTCTGAGATGAGAAATTTGTTGGGAAAGAAGTGGAAAACTATGCTCGGATACTTGCCTACTATGGTCAGATTAATGAAAGGCTAGTACAAATTTCACTTTCTCAGTCAAGAGGACTTAGAGAAAATCAAGTCCATTCCATGGGTTCATGGAAAAATATTTTTGGCCCTTCATACTTGGTACATGGGATATAATCCCCTGCATAATAAACCCATGAATAAATTGATATGGGTTAAATTACATGGTCTTCCTATCGAACTACGGACCAAACGGGCTCTAATGGACGTAGGAAACACCATTGGAAATTTTTTCTATGTGGACCTGAGATACCTTGGTGTGCAGGACAAGAGAGTCGCTTGGATTCTCATTGAAAAGGAATATTGTGGGGGATTTCTTGATCACATTAAACTGCATTAGGAGGATATTAATCTCCATCAAAGGCTAGATTACTGGGGGTTCCTTTTTCGATGTTCTTTCTGTCACCGAATAGGGCACCTGTGTGAACAATGTCCTCTTCGACCTGGAGGTCGCCTACATGGATGGAAATGCTACAATGCCTCCATGCTGTCCAAATCAGATAGGGAACATCCAAGCCTAAAGGGTCAATGGTTTGCATCAGGAAATCAGAATATGCATCATCCAGGTATGCCTTGGAAAAGAAGTTCTCATCACCCACTTGCTTTTGGTTCTCTGGTATCATCTCCAATCTCTGTTCTGTCCTCCCCGAATATCTCTAATAAGTCAAACTTTCCACTACCTGGTAGTCCTGCACAGTTTAATTGCCTCCCTCCTCTAGAACCTTCCCCCTGTCAGGACTTACCAACTCCTTTTCTACTTTTACACACCTATCATGATATTCCATCCACTTCGCATGTCTCATATGTACCCTCTCCCATTCCACCCCGTCATCAACCCAAGGACAAAGGCCCCTGTCTTAGTTTTACCTCCCCCCCCCCACAACTCACCTACTGCATCCCCTACAAATTCTATTAGAACTGACTTGGACTTCCTTTTAAAAAGAAAGACCCTAGACCTGCATTCTCTCACTATCCATAAACCTAGGGACTCTACCTCTCCACATATTAGCCCTACCACAGTGGGTAACATTACTGTCCGTTAGAAGCAAAACTGAGGTAGCCGACATTCCTAGGGGCGAAATAAGAATAACCCATCTACCTCACCAATGGACCATTTCCTAGTTGATGTTCCAATTGCAGATATTTCTCCCTTAGGGGCCCTTTGAGCACGTTAACCCGATAAACATCTCACATGACTTGCATCATATCCTTAAACATCCAGGGTCTAGGGGCTGCCCCAAAATTTTTAGCTCTCAAAAACCTGCTATCCTCTCTTCACCTATATATCATTCTCATACAGGAATCTATGCATAGTGTCTCAAACATTGTTCTATACTTTCGGAAAATGTTTCCTAAATGGTACATTTCTGCAATTTCTGCTTCAGGCCTCTCTGGGGGTTTGGTGGCTTTATGGGATCCTGCTTGGGTTACTGTAAAGGCCTTTCGGTGTTTTGTAAGTATTCTGCTAGAAGCCAGCTTTCATGGAATACCCGGCCATTCACTTTCTCAATGTTTATTCTCCCTACAAAGATAGATTCAGTTTTTTGGATGGTCTTTTCTCCTCTGGAATGATGGAATTGTTATCTCTTATCATTACGGGTGACCTGAACTATACCATAAGTTGTGACAAAGTATGGGGCCGCTGCAGGAAAATTGACCCTTTGGCCGAATTGATTCAAGATGATATCCTCTTGCATAACTTTGTGGACATATGCCCAGAAAAAATTATTCCAACATGGGATAATGGTCGTACTAGAACGACATATGTGGCGAAGAGATTAGATCACTTTCTGATCCACAAATAGTTGTTTGAGCGACTTGGGGATGTACACACTGAAATCATCAGTGACTTCATTTATGACCACAGGCCTATCTCGCTTCAATGGAGGAAAATAGGCATTCGTATGGGCATCCCCTTCAAATTCAATCGATCCTGGTTGGAAGATCCAGATTTAAATAAGCTAGTTCTAGAGACCTGGGGTCGACAAACTCTTCCTGGAAATTCCCCCATGATTAATCTCCTTGACAAATTGGACTCCCTTCATGGGAATGTCAAGCTCTAGCATAAACAGAAGCACAAGGACCTCAAGAAAGAATTCATTGATATAAAAAATGAAATGGACTGGATTCTGCCTAAATTGTCCTCCTAGTGTCTTCCTGCAAAGATTCGTCTCCGCATTCATACACTTGAACTCCATAAGAAGAACCTTGTTTCTATTGAGGAATCTAGTTGGAGATTGAAAAGCAGGGTGACTTGGATAAAGTAAGGAGATCGCAATACTAGAATTTTTTCACCAGTATGCAAATCATCATCGCAGCATACACTCCATTTGGGAGATTATGGATGCAAATGACCAAATTCATCAAACAAAAGAAGGAATTTGTAATGCTGTTGTACATTACTATCAAAAGGCATATGACTGGAATGATAATATAATGACTGAGGATTTAATTTGGGGGATAGAGCCTTATCCCACTATGTACGAGGATGAGTAAAGTGATGATTTCGATAAGGAAGTCACAGAGGAAGAACTTTTTAATATGCTAAAATATTTTAAGAGTGATAAAAGTCTGGGTCCTAATGGATGGACGATAGAACTCTTTACACAATTTTTTGAACTTCTTAAAAAAGATTTACTGGGCATGGTGGAAGAATCCAGGACCATGGGATATATACATCAACATATCACTTCTACATATATCGCTGTCATTCCAAAGAACGACAATGCAAAAAGTTTCTCAGAATTCAGGCCTATTTCCCTGTGCAATATTATATACAAAATCATTTCAAAGACTATTATACACAGAATGAAAAATACTCTTTCACGATATATCTCACCAGAACAGGATGAATTTCTTCAGAACAGGCTCATCCATGATGCTGTTGCAAATACATAGGAGAGTATGCACACAATCCACACCAATAATCTAAATGTGGCTATTTTTCAGATTGACCTGAGGAAGGCATATGACTGACGGAATGGGGCTTCCTTAGGTGCATTGTTCTAGGTGGATCTTCAGATACAATGGCATGGAAAAGCTCAGCAATCAAAGTGATCAGAATAAAGTCAACTCAGCATTAGAGCGTAGATCTCATCATCTTGATTCCAACGGCGTGAACGACACTTCAATCCAAGTCCAGATGATGAAGTTATCGCACAGGGAAGGTTGCTTTGATCCTTAAGAAAATGAGGATTTTTCCTTTGAAAAAGGGTTTTAAGCCTTAAAGGAAAAATCACAATTGGACCATGCGTAGAGGCGGATTTAGGAAAGGCATTGAGGAAACCTCGATCGCCGATCTCTGACTAAATCGGATCGACGGGCAAATGGATCGAAGGTCATATATATATATATATATATATATATATATATAGCCGATCTCTGACTAAATCGGATCACGGGCAATGGATCGAAGGTCATAATATTATATATTATATAATATATCTATATCGGCAAACAGGCAGAGCGATCAACCATCAAACAATCGGCGGGATCGTTATCAAGGCACCGGGCGATATGCGAGTGGGGTACCGACGCGATTGGCCGATGTTGATATCAGTGATCGCTGATCGGCAGTTTGTCATTCCCATTAATCAGGACTGTACACCCCGAATATGCTGATTTGCGACCTCAGGTAGGACCCAATATGCAAATGCACCCGTTTTAATGTTTTTTGAGGTTCGGGTAAGAGAGATTTTTTTTTTTCGGATTTTCATTGTTTTTCGAGATTTTAAGGTCTTATTGCCTCAACGACAAAAATGCTATTTTAAGAGGGAGTTACACCCGCTGATCCTTCCATGACACCAACTTCCATTTTTGAACCAAGCAACCCTGATTTATGCGTCCTTTGTCATGAAGAAGGCTTTATAAATCCTGATAGTTTGGAAGAACATGGGGGGAGGCATTTTTGTAGCTCGCTGTTTTGTTTGGCAGGTGGCCAAGAGTGCATTTTGTTTGTTGAGACAAGTTTCAAATGTTTCAGCCCCTTTTAGTGCCACGGATGCTTTGATGCTGCTTACCTCTCCATATCAGGCATCCATTTTATAGCCATCTTTCATATTGGAGGTATAAGCCTCTTGTGGACAATTAATGATTGTAATTCTTTTATTTCATGCCATTTAATAAGAAAGGCCTCCCCATGTTGAGTTGGGCCCAAAGACGTAGTCCGAATTGGACGAACTCCATTATCAAGTCTTGGTGTCTTCTTTTGTGCCTTTTATGTGTTTACTTCTTCTTTTCTTATGCACACATTTTTGTGTTAAGCTGCAATTTTACATGTGATTCTTTCCATACATCTATAAGTGAAAGCATCCTAGATCAAGTGGTATCAGAGTAGGGATTTTTAGATGTGAATTGCATGTTTGCATGCTAACAAGAAGCAGGCTTCAAAGAGGCGAAGGGGAACTAGAACCTTTCAATCCAGAGGCAGGGCGTGCACCTCAGAGAAGAAACATGGCTAAAGATGAAGCTCATATTGAAGAGGAGCGTAATTTCAGAAAGACTTTCTATTCAATGGCAGAAAATATCAGTCAGCTGGTTCTAAGACTGAAAAAAGCAGAGAAGAGAAATCCAGAAGGACAAGGTTCAACACATGAGAATGGTGGAGAAGAACCCCCTCTTTCTCCTTTTGGTAGTGAAGGCTCTCCTTCTTCTCACCACCATAATCAGAGAAATCGAAAGGATCCATCTAAGAAACCATTTTTTTAAAATATATGTTAAATTTGATCTTCCTGTGTTTAATGGTGAAAGTAACGCAAAAAAGTGTAGAAATTTGTTGAATTTTTCTACAAATCAGTCAACTCTGATACCATGTAGAAATTTCCCACCTGTAGATCAACCTGGTAATGCAATGTACTAAAGCAAAACAATTGTTCTACTTCTACAAAAAAATTAGCGAAAGCTTAGTCAACCATGAGCAACATTAATAAGAATACATATAACTGATAAGAAGGAATCAATCACACATAACTCAGAAGAAAATACCTGGGGAAAGCACCTACCTAAAACCCCATCTTTGTATTATCATACAGGTTGAAATATAGTCTGGATTACACAAAGCCTTAGCTCGAAAGCTATCAAGCTCTCAGTACAATCTCTCTGTTGCTCATAGATAGTCAAAGGCTTCTCACAAACCTTCTCCTCTTCCCTCCAAGCATCCTATTTCCTTGTGTAGTTTCCTTGGGGTCCAGTGTTGCCACCTGTGTGAATTGGCCTCTTCACACACTCACTAACATCTGATCTAGCTGCACAAACTTGAAGGAGATAAATCCTCATCATGTATGAGCTTCCTTTATAGGAAAAATATTCATCCAGGTGATAGTACACTGTCCCTTCTCTGATCTCAACTAGGTCCCTGTCTAAACTGGCATGCATCAGTTATCCATGAGAGAATACTCAGTTATATGAAAATAATAGTTTCACATGCATGCAAGCATTGACAAACTATATCTCATTAATTTAACAACTTGTTAAAATAATCTAACTAGACTTGACTCAGTTAATTGAGCCAACTAATTACAACTCATCCTTATCCTTTAACTGATGGTTAAATCTATCTATTAAAGGACAATATGTTGCATGTCCTTACAAAGACTTCAAGTTTGCTTTTCCTTAAATAATTAACTCATGGAGAATTAATTAATTAATATTCCAAACTGCTGGTAAGACCAAATTCGAATTTACTTCCTATTGATAGACGAGGGATTGCTATAAATAGGAAGGGACCCAGAAATGCTATTTTTAGAAGATGCTATTTTTAGCAGTTTCACCTTTCACCCAAGGTGGCCAAAATGCTCATTGGCCAAACTGCTATTTTTAGAAGTGCTATTTTTAGTAGTTCTATTTTTAGCACTTCCTAAATTTAGCATTTCTTGTTGCACACTTTTCAACAAAAATCTTAACAATTGGATCAGGTAGATTGAGGTTTACTGTAGGATTCAGAAAATCGTAAAGGATGAAGCAAAAATCTAGCTGGCCTCCCTACAGCTGGGCAACACAACTCTTGTTTGGTGGTAGAGAAAATTGCAGAGCAGTAAAAATGTGGGTAAGCTCTTTTCCTCATGGTCTGATTTCACTTCTGCATTAAAGGAACAATTTTATCCTTTAGGATACAAACAAAAAGCTTTGATGAATTGGCAATATTTAAGGCAAGGCAAAGGGCAGGATGTTCAGAGTTATACAGAAGAATGTAGGAAGCAAGCACTGAATTTGGGTATTGCACTTGATGCACCTGAAGTTGTAATTAAGTGTATTGGCTCACTGCATAGTTATATTAGGCATTCATTGTTATTGTTTGAACCAACCACTATTGATTCAACCATTGTAAAAGCAATTCATATTAAGAGCAGGGGCAAGAATGAAAGAGAGGACTAGTTCAGAAAACCACTGTTCAAACCTCCCAATGGCAAATCCAAAGTGAAATGGAAAGGGAAGGAGAAGAAAACAATAGTAGCCAAAGAAGGAGAGCGACCTTATTGCAATCGCTGCAAGAGGGAAGGCCATGATGATGATCACTATTGGAAGCAGTACCCAGAAAAGGTTTTAAAGAAGTATGAAGGAAAAGGGAAGCAGAAAACAATGGTAGCAACACAACAAGACCTTGGATCAGATTCAGGAGATGAAGCAATGGTCATGGCAGCAGGAACAAAAGGTACCCTTACACCTCCTGTTGATTCTAAATCGCATGAAGGCACTAGTTCTATATATGAGTCCCTTTCAAATGACCAAAAAAGAATTGAATTATTTCATATCAGGGTTGTAGTAAATCACACCAAAGTAGAAACTCTGTTTGATACTGGGTCCCAAGCAAACTTAATTGCAGAATCCCTGGTAAAGTAGCTTGGCTTAGGGACAAAACCACACCCAAAACCTTACCCGTTGGAATGGATACATGATAAAGCGAAATTGAATGTAACCCAACAGTGCAAGGTCAAATTCGTGATTGCGCCTAGGCTAGTAGACAAAGTAGACTTGCATGTAATACCACTGGATATCTGTGGCATGGTATTAGGGAGCCAATACCTGTATGACAGAAAAGCTATCTTTTTCCGCCATGAGAATAAATATCACATCACCAAGGATGGAGTAGAATACATAGTGCAGGCTCATCAAAATAAAATTAATGCTAGCCTCATAAGCGTTGGGCAAATGAAACAAATGGTGAATTCTACTAAAACATGCATGCTTATGGTTGTAAGGGAGAAGGAGGCCGAATTCGCTGATGCGTTCCAGGGCTGCGATGGGAAGCATAAACATGAATTAATGGAATTGATTTCTAATTATACTGAATTGTTTTAGGAGCCGAAGGCACTACCTCTGAAGAGGGAAATCCAACACAAAATCCATCTATTGCATGGTGCCCCTTTGCCAAATATCGGCATGTACAGGATGTCGGTGATTGAAATGGAGGAGATCAAGAGGCAAGTGTAGGAATTGCTGGACCAAGGCATCATCAGGCCGAGCACCTCTCCATGTGGTTCACCGATCGTTCTAGTGCTAAAGAAAGACGACAGCTGGAGGATGTGCATGGATTACCACGCGCTAAACAAGATATCGATGAAAAATCGCTATCCCCTCCCATGCATAGATGATTTATTAGATCAATTAAAAAGTGTTGTTTATTTCACAAAGTTGGATTTGCATAGTGGCTATCACTAGGTTAGAATTGTAGAGTAGGACATGTGGAAAACCGCTTTCAAAACCAAGTAGGGGCTGTTCGAATGGATGGTGATGCCATTCGGGCATTGCAATGCTCCATCCGCCTTTATGCGGGCTATGAATGATATATTTCAGCCTTTCATTGATGAGTTTGTTCTCGTGTATTTAAATGATATACTAGTTTTTAGCAAGAGTTGGTTTGAACATGTGAGTCATGTAAAGAAAGTGCTTGATGTGCTGAAGAAAGAAAAACTCTTTGTAAAATTGTCAAAGTGTGAGTTCGGGAAAACCTCTTTGGGTTACCTAGGTCATATTGTTGGTCATGGTTAGTTAAAAATTGATCCCTCTAAAGTTGAAGCAATTGTAGATTGGCCTAAGCCTACTAGTGTAACCGAGGTCCATGGCTTTTTAGGTGCAGTCCAGTATTGGAGGAGATTTATTGCTAATTTCTTTGTTATTGCAACACCTTTGCACACATTCACAAGTGTGAAACAGACCTTTCAATGTAGAGGAAGACAACAAAAGTCCTTCGAAACATTGAAGGAAAAAATTAGCACCGCGCCAGTCTTAGCCATACCCGATCTCCAACAGCCATTTGAGATCGAAACCGATGCCAACGGTTATGCCATGGGAGTTGTACTGATGCAGCAAAAGACGCTGATTTGTTACCATTATGAGAAGTTTTCTCAAGCTGTGATAAACTATCCCACCTATGACAAGGAGATTTATGCCTTGGTGCAAAGTGTGAAAAAGTGGAAACACTACTTGATCGGCAAGGAGACCATCATCCATACAGATCATCAGCCCTTGCAGTACCTTCAGTCACAAACCAAGTTGCAACAATCTTGTCATTTCAAGTGGATGGGCTTTCTTCAATAGTTTCATCTCGTAATAAATTATAAGAAGGGCACTAGCAATAAAGTGGTCGATGTTCTATATTGCCCTCCTATTTCTGCTTCTGTCATTTTTCATAATGCTTCATTATCTGTTGAGAGTTATGCTGAACAATAGGGTAACGATGATGACTTTAAGGAGGTTTATGCAAAACTAACCCATGGTTCATAGGTGGACAACTGTCACTTGCAGGGGAAATTGTTGTATCACCTTGGTAAATTGTGCATTCCCACAGGAGAAAGAGTACATGTAATTCGAGAGGCCCACACCTCTCTTGTGTCTGGACACTTTGGTGTCGAAAAGACTTTATGTCATGTACAAAGATTATGTTTTTGGCCTCATATGAAAAACATTGTGACCTGCTATGTAAAGGGTTGTGTGATGTGTTTTGTTTCAAAGCCCTCTAATATAAAACTTGGGCTCTACACACCACTCCCTATTCTGAGTCTTCCATGGGAAAGTGTGCCAATGGACTTTGTAGGACGTTTACCTTTGTCTAGGAAGGGTCACAACTATTTGTATGTCATCATTGACCGTTTTAGCAAGATGTGTATTCTTATGCCTTGTAAAAAGCAGATTACTACATAGCAGTCTACTTCTCTTTTCTTTTAGCATGTTTGGGTCCGCTTTGGATTACCCACATAAATTGTGTCAAATTGAGACTCTCTCTTCCTTGGAGATTTTTGGACCAGCTTGTGGAGGATGATGGACACCAAATTGAAAAGAAGCACGACATTTCACCTGTAGACCAATGGACAGATAGAGGTTGTTAACCGTATCGTGGTACACTTATTACAAGGCTATTGTGGGAAACATCCCAAGTTATGGGATGAACATCTCCCCTATATACAACATTCCTACAACTGAGAAGTGCATTCATCTATGCATTGTTCACCATTCGAGACATGTTTTGGTTACCTGCCAAAGGACCCATTTGATATGGTATTTGGAAGGGAAGATGGCTCTAGTGGACGTAATGATAGGGACAAAGCTCAGCAACTCATTCAACGAATCCAATTGATTCACCAAGCAGTGCAAGAGTAGTTGGAGAAAAGTCAAGCCTGTTACAAGGCTCGACATGATAAACATCAAGTCGACCATCAATTCCAAGTGGGCGACAAGGTGTGGTTCCACATCAGCAAAGACAAGATGAAGGGAGAAGGAAAGAAGTTGCGACCAATCCAATATGGACCATTCACTATTTTGGAGAAGATTGGGAACAATGCCTTTCGTCTTGACTTGTCGGTATATATGCAGATGTACTTAGTAGTGAATGTGGAGAACCTAAAGCTGTATGAACCACCTTTGATCATGGACACTGATTAGGTGGGCATAGTTCCTACAATCGATGATTTTTCACCATAATATCTCGATGAGGTTCCCAAAGACATCATCCTCGACAAAAGAACTAGGACTTCACAGCAAGGAGATGTAGAATACCTTCAAGTTGGATTCAAGGGAATGCACCCCAGCAAGGCCAGATGGCTGGAGAAAGAGAAAGTGGGGGAATATTTCCCTCATTGGCCAATTGACTAATGAAAAGCTTTTGGCAGTCCAAAAGCTCCTCAATGGGGAGGATTGATCTAGGTGGATCTTCAGATACAATGGCATGGAAAAGCTCAGAAATCAAAGTGATCAGAATAAAGTCAACTCAAGATTAGAGCATATATATCTTCATCTTGATTCCAACAGAGTGAACGACACTTCAATCTGAGTCCATATGATGAAGTTATCACACAGGGAAGGTTGTTTTGATCCTTAAGAAAATGAGGATTTTTCCTTTGAAAAAGGGTTTTAATCCTTAAAAGCAAAATTGCAATTGGAGGATACATAGAGGCGGATTTAGGAAAGGCACTGAGGAAACCCCGATCACCAATCTCCAACTAAATCAGAACGGCGGGAAAATGGATCAGAGGTCATTCAATTATATATATTATAAATATATATATATATATATATATATATATATAATTATATATATAGATATAATATATATATAATATAATATATATATATAGATCGCGAACAGCGGCGATCAATGACAAACAATCGTGGATCGTTATCAGGGGCATCAGCGATACGCAGCAATACTGACATGATCGCCACACCAATATCGGCGATCGGCCGACGACAGGGCACCTCATCCCGTTAATAGGACTATACACCACCTGACTAGCCGATTGCGATCAGTCGACCCGATATGCAAATGTTGCCCGATTTTAGTTTTTTTAAAGTCTGGGGTAAGAAGAGACTTTTATCGGATTTCAGGCTTTTCAGATTTTAAAGAGATATCTATATAATATATTTTATTAATATATATATTATATATATATATACGCGAATAGCAGAGCAACGATCCGTGATCACAATCGGTGGGATCGTTATCAGGGCATTGAGCGATACGCGAGCGGGATACCGACATGATCGGCCGACGATGATATCGGCGATTGGTGATTGGCAGTCGATCATTCCCGTTAATAAGGACTGTACACCCCTAATATGCCAATTTGCGACCTCAAGTTGGACCCGATATGCAAATGTGCCTGATTTAATGTGTTTTGAAGTCTGGGTAAGAGAGATTTTGCCAGATTTTCAGGACTTTTTGGGATTTTAAGGTCTTATCACCTCAATGATAAAAAGGCTATTTTAAGAGGGAGTTACGCTTGTTGATCCTTCCATGACATTGAATTCCATTTTTGAACTAGGCAGCCTCGATTTATGTGACCTTTGTCATGGAGAAGGCTCTATAAAGCCCAATAGTTGGAAAGAACATGGGGGAGGCATTTTTGCAGCTCATTATTTCGTTTGGCAAGTGACTGAGAGTGCATTTTGTCTGTTGAGACAAGTTTCAAATGTTTCAGACCCTTTTAGTGCCACAAACGCTTTGATGCTTCTTACCTCTCCATATCAGGCATCCATTTCACAACTATCTTTCATATTGGAGGTATAAGCCTCTTGTGGACAGTTGATGATTGTAATTCTTTTCTTTCATGCCATTTAATAAGAAAGGCCTCCCCATTGCTGAGCTGAGCTTGGAGACATAGTCCGAATTGGACGTACTCCTTTATCAAGCCCTGGTGTCTTCTTTTGTGCCTTTTATGTGTTTACTTCTTCTTTTCTTATGTGCACATTTTTGTGTTAAGCTGCAATTTTACATGTGATTCTTTCTATACATCTATAAGCAAAAACATCTTGGATCATGCATCCTTACAAAAATTGAACTAAGACCTAGATGTATAGATTGGATAATGGCATGTGTGGAAAATGTAAATTATGCTGGCATAATAAATGGTTATCCAACAAAATATTTTCGGGCTGCTAGAGGTTTGTGGCAGGGATGCTCACTCTCCCCCCTTCTCTTCATTCTGGTGACGAATAACCTAAGTCTGTACATAAAAAGAGGGGCTCTAGAGGAACAATTCTGACCACTGAATATGGGAAGCAACATCAACATCTCGCACAATGTTTTTGTTGATGATATCCTTATCCTGGGTATGCTCTGTCACTTTTCCTGGTTATGTCTCTTTAGTATCTTCAAGAAATTCACAAATGCTTTAGGATTTCACATAAATAATAACAAATCTATAATATATCATGGAATTTGCTACATGAAGGTCATCACATATATAAAAGGTTTATTTGGCATCAAGGCTATGTCAATACAAAAAGGAATGAAATACCCAGGATATTGCATCAAACCCTGTTGCTACAAATTTGTTGATTGGAAATGGATTACTGACCGTTTCTTCAAAAGGATATCTAGGTGGGAGTTCAGATGCCTTTCATTGGGGGGGCGAGTTGTTCTCACCCAAGCAGTATTAACACAGATGGGGGTTGATTGGGTTCATCTATATCTCATCCCTGCATTCATTTTTAATGAACTAAACCACTTAATGACAAACTTCATCTGGGGGGGGGATCCATGAAAGGAAAAAATATCATTTGACCAACTATCCAGCATTACTTTCCCCAAGGGTTTGGGTGGATGGGGGATTATGGACCTTCGTAGATTTGGTGGAACACTGCTGATAAAATCTTTATGGAGGGGTTTATTTTGTGACGGTACTTGGAGTAAAATCATTCAGCACAAGTACCTCAAAGATAAAAATTTTAGGTTTTGGTATAGAAAGGGCACCATTGGAATCAAGCAGGGATTTGCCATCTGGTAAAGCTTTGAGAAGATGGATAAAATTTTCTTTCAACAACTTGCATGGAAATTTGAAACTGGGAATTGTATTTTCATTGGTGTTGACCCAATCCCTAGAGCTGGGGAGGAATGCTCCATTCCCGCGAACATCAAAATTCACCTAAATGGACAGGGCATTTATTTCTAGGGTCAAGCCATAAATGACTGGCAAGGCCCACTTCCCATTTGGAAAGAAGCACACACTCTTGGTCTTAATGGTCATATGGTTATGGAATGGAACAAGATTATTGCTGCTATCAAACACATTGGTACTTTCCGCTCAGGATCCCGGGACTCAGTCACTTGGAAAGGAAAGATGGTAGTTGACAATGTCATTGTAGCCGACACATAGTCTAATCTTTCCAGGATGACGAATTTACAAGCATAACTCCAAATCCCTTTTTCCTTTTGGAAAACAAAAATTCCAAATAAAATCATCTTTTTCTCATGGTTGGTCTTCCATAATAAAAATCTGATTTGGGAGAACCTATCGAAAAGGCAATGGCTTGGGCCGGGTATATGCTCTATTTGTAAAAGAGACATTGAAAACAAC